>JANHFP010004273.1:109724-138197 GCA_032468135.1 Calamaria suluensis | reverse complement strand
AGGAAGGAAGGAAGGAAGGAAGGAAGGAAGGAAGGAAGGAAGGACGGAAGGAAAAAGGAAGGAAAAAGAAAGGAAGGAAGGATAGTATCTGAACATTTTTCTGCTTGGCCAACATTTCAGGGAACAGACAAGTAACCCGTTTTCATCATTTCATAAGTTTATTCTTGTTCCTTAAGGAAAGCCAAAGGCCAATGATAGAAAATACATACGATTCTAATTGAATTCTAACTAAAAAGCTTAATAAAGCCATTGAAGTGAATATAATCATGCTAGGAAGTGAGTCTAGAGAGTATTAACTCATTTTGTCTTCCAGCTAATGAAAGGGAACAACGGGAGAAAGAACACAACAACACATGTGAGGGGAACCTTTGTATGCTCCTTGCAGGAGTCATAAACATTGATAATTTTCCATAATTACAGAGATTAACTTCCATTTAAAGTTCAGTTTCTGTAATAGCCCAATTTGATGGTTTGTTGTTGTTGTTGCTGCTGTTGTTTAAATCATGGACTTTTCCTCCTCCTATTTCCAGACTGGTGAATATTCAAAAGACAATAAATTCCATTAATTGTCCATCTGGGATGTTGAGTTCCTTGAGGTGTCAAGCATGTTCTTCCTTTTGCTTCAATACAACAAACAAACTGCCAGCTGGCCAGACATGGCATGAAGGTGAGTTTTCCTACTGAGATTTAAAAAAAAAGAATAGAATATTTATTTCCAGAGATTTTGGACATTATTCAAAGGCCTGGGGAGAAGTCAGAGGCTCATTAGAGGCTCATTTCAAAACAATCTGATTGTTTGTAGGACCTGCTTGATTGTTCTAATAAACGTCCCCTAGTAACCACATGGATTGGTTACTCCTTGGGACAAGAGAGAACGAGGTGGCTGGATGGAGTCCCTGAAGCAGTAAGAGTGAGCTTGGGTGGACTCCAGAGGATGGTGGAGGACAGGAAGGCCTGTAGGAACATTGTCCATGGGGTCGTGATGGGTCAGACACAGCTTCACAACTAACAACAACAAAAATTGTTCTTAAAACTCTCAGGTTGTAATGTAAAGGAAAGCAAAATATACTCACATGTAGCTGTTTTAATCTGAGATTCTATGTCATCATAATTTCTCATAAATTATGTGAATATTAAATATTACATCATGTTTATTCCTGCTTTAGAACTTAATTTCTTTCGTTGGTAAAGCCACTGTATATAATCCACAGGTTTGAAAAATACCCAAAACTATTTGTCTATGCAATGTATTACATAAAATAACAAATAGTATGTTTTACAATCTTGTTTGATCTTCAAGAATAATACAAAAGAGAAATGTGTACTGAATGTATTATTTTCTCTATTGTTACACATTTAGAGTCCTTACATATAATTCTGGAAAAGCTAGGGAAAGGATCAGTTAACTTCCTATGTTTATAAATGTGTGTGAATTATTTAAAGATAATACAGACAAGTGAAGCAAGAATGCATCCTGACCTTTAAGATTAGATGGATAGATTATTTGACATTGCAGAGGAGAGTTCTGGCCAAAAGATGCTTCTGCTCACAGATGTGTGCAACAGATTTCTTGTTCTTTTTTTCTCTTGTTCTCCCCCCCCCCCAAAAAAAAAAACAAGTTCTATTGTTCCCATTGGGGCTATTTAGCCAACATTTAATGAAAATGATCAACTGTTTTCTTACATTAGAACAGATTAATTGTTGTATATTCATATAAATGTAATATACAGAGGAAGCCTTTACAGACTTTCAAAATAATATTATGAGATATTTCTTGTAACATTGCAAATGTAGCTCTTGAGCTAATCTGTTTTAATATTTAAGTTACTCCTGCGTTCTTATATAGAAGTAACTTTGGTTCTGCCAGGTGACGATACCTTTTATACTTTAAAAATTAATTTAGCATTCAGTTACTATCCTTTAGCCCAATTTCAATGATACTTTGGGAGTAAGATCTTAATGCAGTGTAATTTCTGGAACATTGGAAATAATCCCATTATCCCTGTGTACTAATGACATCAGTCTTGTCATATTTAATTTGGTAAATGAACTAAAGCATTTAAAACTTCCCTTGTCTAACAATTCCTCAGTACATCTTTTTAATCTGTCGCTTTCTGTATCTGTAAATCTTTATTTATGGGTGTTTTATTCATATGACAGTAAAATACAAATATAAATATTGCAAAATATATGTTTATAATGGATTGCTATCAAAAGAAATTAATATAGTTACAGAGTTATGATGACAAACAGCAATGGTAACATTCTAGAGTGAAATACCTTGATATTCCAGATTCCTGTCTGAGATTAGAGCTTTTGAGCACAGAGTAGCACAGACTTAATGACTGTGAACATAAGTGTTATTATGATGACTTTCAAGATGGGTGGAACAGAATTCATACTCCGGACCTTCTAGGGACACATGGCTTACACATATTTGGCTCATTTTGTAGCTTTTCAGGAAATGTTAAGGATAGAATACAACGTATTGAACACCCCAAATTCAAAAGCATGGTTCCAAATTCAGCCAATTTGCCCGAGTTTCACTGACACTGGCAATAGGAGATTGCAAGGAGTCACATATTGACCATCCCAATTAAAAAGAAACAGTGGACCAAAATATTTTTTATTGTAGAATGTCCCCTTGTTTGCTGGTGGTTTGGAAATTGTGGCACATAACTTGTGTAACAACAAATATAGTCCTCGAAGAATTAAAATGGTTGCCAAGTTCCTTTTTATTGTCCATGTGAAGAGAAATAACTCTTACAAGCACCAAGAAGTAAGATTATTTGGCAATACAGAACTTCAATACAGAAAACAGGTTGTAAAGGCTAAATGTTATGATAGTACTATAGGATATTAATTATTTTTCTTTAAAAATATTTTTCTTATAAAAAGTTCAAATAAGATAGATTTTGATGTAATGTAGTATTTGAATACCCATCTTAAAGAAAATAGACATGAGAATCTTCTGGTATGTTGAAAGAAACATCAGAGCTTTTTCAGGAAAGTTAGAAGAAATGTAATAGCAGTATTGGACAGTTACTGCTTTGCCATATGCAGTTTCTTGAAAATAACAATTTCTTATATTTATCAAATAGTTAACAGGCCATTTTTTACACCTGTCTAGTATAAGAGGTTTGCAACATCCTGTCTAATAACAGATTAAACTCCCCATTGCTCATAAGCTCAAATTCTTATATTTAACTGAGTTGCCTAAAAGTCTGGCTTGTATTTTGGCAAATCTTCCACAGTAAAATATAACATTGCTCCAAAATATTTAAGAATATTTTCTTATATTCTTAAAAGGACTATTTAAGCTTCTAATAATATAGTAAAACCTAAACTCTACTATGCCCAGTAATGTCAAATGAGACAATATGCCTAACAGTATTATGTATATGTGGTACTTGTGAATCAAGGGAATTCATAAAAGTAAGCTTGATTGTTGTTTCATAACTAGTTTTCTGCTCCATAACTTTTCGCTAGTGAAAAGTTATTGAATCACTTTGCTTGAGAATAGCATGTAAGCTTTGATTTAAAGTGGCATTTGCTGACCACAGTTAAACAAATTCTACCCAATTTTTTTTGTAAATCATATTAGGAATATTTTCAGAGTTGATATCCCTGTGGATATAGCAGGATATTGAGAAAAATGAGGTTAGTGAACCGAAACAGTAGATGAGTTATGGCTCCTTTTGTATTAATGAGTAACAGCCAGGATTCAGAGACTATATGAAAATCATTATTTTCTTTGTTTGTTCAAGCAATGCTGTCTTCAGGGCAAGGGAGGAGTTTATATAGAAGATTTTAAAAGAAGCCTTTTCTTGATACATATCAAGGGCCTTTTCAGTTTAGTATTATTTTCGATGACTGAATTTGAGTAAGTCACATCATGCATATGATCAAGGCTGCAAGGATTTTATTTTCATGTGTATTTGCTCATAACACTTATCACTTGCCCTTCAATATTTGAAATTCAGTACTTAGTTTTTCGGGGCTACATATAGTATTCAGTAGGGATGTGGTGGCTTAGTGACTAAGCCACTAAGCTTGTCGATCGAAAGGTCGGCAGTTCAGCGGTTCGAATCCCTAGTGCTGCATAATGGGGTGAGCTCCCATTACTTGTCCCAGCTTCTGCCAACCTGCAGTTCGAAAGCATTGCAAAAAATGCAAGTAGAAAAATAGGGACCACCTTTGGCGGAAAGGTAACAGCATTCCATACGCCTTTGGCCACGGAGATGTCTTCAGACAGCACTCGCTCTTCGGCTTTGAAACTGAGATGAGCACCGCCCCCTAGAGTCAGGAATGACTAGCACATATGTGTGAGGGGAACCTTTGCCTATATAGTATTCAGTGAATTAAACTCTGACACCTGTTCCAGTTTTACTGGTCATTTTTTCATCATTTATTTATGATAGTGTAAAAACCATCAACATTTATAACTAGAACAATGAAGGAGGCAAAAATGATCAACTGCATGATTAAATAAACATTTGAGTGCTTTTGTGAAGTTTCAAGTAGAAGCTGACAAAAGATAAAGGATGTGTCAATTCTCCCTGGTAAATCAGACAGGATACACAATAAGATTCACTTTATTGTAAGGCTATATTAACAGAATCTTGCCAATTGAAAGCAGAGACCTCCTGCCTCTGCTTTTAATTATTTGATCTATTATGGAGGGTCTTTGCTAAGTTTCTTTATCTGACTATTAAGCAATTGCAGCCTCCTGCCTTTTGTCTGATTGTTTCCTAGGGAGCATCTCTTCCTCTCTTTTCCCAAGGTCAGTCATACATTCCATTACAAGATGCAGTAAACTTTTCCCAGAACCTTACGGTGAATTGAGTCAAAAGCTGTCTTTAAATCAATAAATGCAATATGTTATGTACCCCTTTGACGTTAAGAATATTTTTATATTAGATAATCTATTAGAGGTCACTTGTAGATTTTAGATTGTAGTGTAGATTGTATCTATACAATCTAACCCTAAGCAAATAAAGACAAGTTTCTTTTTTGCAGCAGCTGCTTTGATGCCCCACCCTTTCAGCATGGCTGGCAAGTTTTTTTTTCCAGCACCTGCTTTGATGCCCCACCCTTTCAGCATGGCTGGCAGGAAGGCCATGCAGGGCCTAGTGCTGGAACAGGTCACCAAGCCATCCTCCAACCCACTGAGATACCTTAAGCTTGCTTACAATCTCCTGGGGTTCCCATAGCTGCTTTCCCATGTTTCCTTTGTCTCATTGGGCTGAACTGCAGGCTCCACATTGATTGGCTAGTGCCACTGCCTTCATGCCCCAATCCCTAAAGCTGCTCATTCAAACTAGCCAGTCAGCAGCAAGCAGGAGGCTGTTCTGGCGCTACCCAGGCTGGGCCCAAATGAAGCCTGCAGGGTCACTGACCTCATGCAGAAAAAAGGGTTTTTATTCGGATACTGGCCAAGCTGTTTTCCTTAGATCTCACTTTCTTACAGCTTTTCTAGCATCTGAAAAAAGACTCTGGCTTTTCTGCCACATTGGTCAGCCTTTTCCAGAGCTTTGGAGAACTTTGAAAAGTAAATAAATAAAGGGAAATGGGGGAGGTGAAAGCAAGTGAAATCCAAGATGCTAGCAAAGCAGGCCCAGTTCCTGTGGAGACCTGGAGGGGAAGAATAGGGAAGAAAATAGGCAGGAGCCATGTTGCACAGTCTCTTTGCTTGGTCATAAAGGTGAATGACTGCTGTGCTACCTATAACATATGTAACTTTGAGACCTAGTTGTAAATAATTGTTGTTGGGGTTGGTGTCACAGTTTTGAACGGTCATTAATTGAATTGTTGTAACTCAAGGAATACCTGTACTAAGACATCAGTGTCTCAAGAGTTGGAATATAGAGGTCTGTATTAGCCCACAGTCAGATGTTTTATAAATCCATATTTAAGGTTTTTGTTGAAACCAAGGACAAGAAAGAAAGCTGTCCCGTTTTCTGAGATAGGCAGCCCAATATGGCTCAAATTTCAGATCAGGCTGAAATATAAATCTCTATTCTTAAAAGACTCAATACTGCTAGGTAAGTTGTTTTATTGCCAACAAAAAAGTCATATATCAGCATATACAGAATCACATAGATGACATTGTAGAAGGAATATGGCAGTTAACAAAACATAAATTAAGCCGGGGAAAGGAAGAAACTTAAAGTGACTTTGCCTTAACTCTGGTTCTTATAAGAGGCTGGTTTTTTAACTCTCTGGTCTAACCAGCAGTAGTACTTATCTTGACATCTTCATCCAGAATCTAGAACTAGAGATATAAGCTATCTATATTTTGGCTTAGCCCAATATGTCATATGTCATCTCGAAGGTTGTATTGGTAGTAAAAGACTCTCTGTAAGGTTAATTTATTTTTGTTATGTTTGTCTGATTTATAGTCCCATAATAATTATGGCTGAGGGATTCCTGTGATTTCTCTCAAATATAAGGACATATCCCGAGGTGTTTTTTTAGGGGATCAACTATCAGAGAAACTGGAGCAAGTACAACAGCAATACCCTTCTTTTTTGTCAATAAGACAAAAAAAGTCTTATTTGTCTGAATAATAGGTTTCATCAAAATGGAACAAAATTCAGTTACTGTATTTTTCAGACTATAAGATGCTCTGGATTATAAGACATACTTAGCTTTTGGGGAGTAAAACAAGAGGGAAAAATCTGCTTTTGCCTCCTTGCAGCAAACAACCTGGTCAGTTTCAGCACAGCCTGAATTAGCATGAGCAGCTGATTGGCAGTTGGATCTGCCTCCCAGAATACTGCCAGCAACTGTTCCAGACTGCAGAGATCACCACTGCCCATTGCCAGCATTGCCACCCATTGCTACCACCTATTCCCACTGTCTGGGATAGGTCAAAAATGGGGCACACGGAGGCCGGAAATGAGGTGCATGGAGGCTGAAAATGGGACATGCGGAGGCAGTGATAGGCGGCAGTGGCGATGGGTGACGATGGGCACTGGTGATCCCTGCAGCCTAGAACAGCTTGTAGGGAGTATTCCAGGAGGCAGATCCAACCGCCAATCATCTGCTTGTGCTAAATCAGGCTGTGCTGAAGCTGACCAGGCTGTTTGCTGCAAGGAGGCAAATTGCTGGGAGGCAGAGGCCGAAGGATGGAGGCTGGTGGGTAGGCAGGGTTTTGGCAACATTTGCTGTATAAGATGCACAGACATTTCCATCCACTTTTTTTGGGTGGGGGAAGTGCTGCTTATACATCAAAAATACAGTACTTGCTGTACTGGCTCTCCACATCATATACTCCTGTGCAATAGAGTTCTGATATTCTTTAGGCTTTCAGATGATTGGAAAAAATAGTTTTGTTAAGTTTTGTTGGGAACTTGTTCTGTAGCATTCCAAAACAACCTAAATCCTTGACTCTAGCTTACCCAAGTAGATATACAACTAACAACGTGTAATAATATACGAATAATGTCCCTCTGTTCCTACATTCTACAGTGCTAATTTCTCATAAAATAAAGCAGAATGCAGTTGAAAAAGATATAAGAATACTAAGGCTTTCCAGTTCAGTCTGTATATTGTGAATTTGTTTTTATTCTTTGTTTGATAGTTGTTGAAACCACATTAACACAGGTAATTTCTGTTTATTAGTCTTCCGCTCACAAGAACTGATTGTACTTCCAAATTAATCCAACATAGGAATACTTTCTAAAGAATGTCCAGTTCCAGCTTTAAGAGAAGTTAACATAATGAAATTAAATCCCACTATACATCTAGTTCAGTGGTCCACAACTTTTGGTGGCCTGGCATGGGGGGGAGATTGCTCTTTGCAAGTGATAGGCATGCACATGCATCCATTTGTGAGAGCGAATCAACATTCGTGCACAAGCACAGGCTGCTCACGCGAATTGACATTCACGGACTACTTACATGAGTGGAGCTTTGTGCATGTGCTCTTCTGCCACTCATGTGAGTGGAGCTGCACCTGCAATCACACTTTCTTGCTGCTCATGCAGCCCAGTTCCAAATAGGTTGCGGCCCTGATCTAGTTTAGAGCAAGATATATTTTCTGAATTTCTTTTCAGATAGAAATATTTTTAACTCGACTTAGTAATATTCACAGTAATTTTGGCAGACTAAGATTGATCTATAGTACCAAATGTGCTTTTTCAAAAGGCAACTGGATTTCTTCATTTTTCTTGAAGACATTCCGTTTCTCATCCAAGAAGCTTCTTTAGTTCTGACTGAATGGTGGAGAATGGAAGGATTTATATTCCTTGTAGTTATCTGGTCATTAGTACTCTCCCTGAAAGTCATTGAAGCCACTTGGAGGATTATCTATGCCTCCAGGGTCACCTGAATAATGCAAATGGTTTTGGAACCTTCTTGGAACTGCTGAAAGGACTGTGTTGTAAACAGGAAATAACTGGTGTCATATCCCTCCCCCTCTATTGAAAAGACTATTCAATTTATTGTAGATGACCTCTTTGACCCTTTTTTCTAAAAAGTTATCCTCTCTCCAGAATGCAGATGGGCTGCTGAATCTTGTCTTGATGGGCTTGTTTTCCTATGTTGTGCCATGTTGTTTGTGAACTAGTTGTTTTGTTTCTCCAAGATCTGCACATGTAACATTGCATTGTAGTGCATATATCACATTGCTCACTTTGTGTTAGGGTTTTTTATCTTAGGGGCAGCCAAGCTTCTGCCTTAGTGTATTTTTGGGTTTAAAGTAGGCATGTGTATGTTGTGTTGACCAGATGATTGCAAAGATATACATCCTTCCGTTCTCTACTGGTCAATTAGAACTGACGAAGTTTCGTGGATGAGAAGCAGAATATCTTCAAAGAAAACCAAAGTCCAGTTGACTCTTGAAAAAGCACCCTTGTCAATCATGACCTAGACAACTCCATAGACATTGGTCTATAGTGGGTGAGGTACCAAGCTAGAAACCAGGCAACTATGAGTAATAGTTTTGCTGGGTGGATGACTTTGGGCCAGGCACTCTCAGCTCAACAAGGTTGTTGTAGGAAAAATAGGAGAAAATAATATGTTTGCTGAGTTATTTATAAAAATAAAGTGGAATAAATGAATAAATAAGATAATCATGAATTGGTTTGGAAGGAATTATAAAGCACTGAACATTCATTTTTTATCAATAGCCTTGCTTGATTAGCAACTTTAGTTTTCTATTAAACTAAAAGCTTAGGTAGATTACCTGCAACTTTATAGATGAGTTGGTGTCTTGATATGTGTAGTTAAATAGATTCAGGGGGGAAAAGATGATCAGAGCATGTTTTGATGTAGACATCATATCTGTTGGTACCACCTTAAAATAGTTATGACTCTTGATAAATTCCTAGCTATTGTTATTTCTCTAAAATCATATATGTTGATCCTACAATATAGTTTTAGAGGTTGAACAATTGCATACCTATACAGTATGTTTTTCCAGTAGAGGTCTCTGCCTGACATCTCTGCCCATTTGGTAGTGGGGAAAGTGCTTCTATTACTTTTAGAGCATCCAAATGGCCAAATAGGTTATTTTTCTCCTTTTATGAAAAAAAAAGATAAAAGGAGAAAAACACAACTTATTCTAGAAGGGTGCAGCCACCTTGGACCTTTCCTTCCACCAGATTCCTTGAGCAATATATGAACAGTTGCTACATGAAGTCCTGTGTCTTCCTTTACTTAGAAAATTTTACATATTCTTCCAAAGTTAGCATTGTCATCCTCTCCCTTGCATAAATGGGAAAAGTAAATTTCAGTTAACCTTGTCTTGCTTTAGTTTTGAACCTTCTCAAGTTAGAAGTCTTCAAATTTGAGATGAGCCAGAGCATGGAGTCCTAGAAAAATTGAATTGTCCCATGGTGAGTTGGCCACAGAAAGTTGTCCTGCAGTTAGTTGGCCATGGTGAGTCAACTGTGGCAAGTTATCCTAGATCCTTTTAGAACTGCTGGCCAGAGAGGACCACTGTTTGATCTTTCTAGATTACAGTCCTACAGAGCCTTACAGTTATGCTCTACCTTCTACAACCATAGGACTGCATCTACGTAATGAGTATCACATCCCATTCTATTGGGAGTGCCTGTATTTCAGTAGGGTTTTTTTACCCATGCTCTGCTATAATATGCAGGAAAGCAGCATGGTCCCCAGTCTTCCTTTTCATGGGGTATTACAAGCTTAATACCCTTCAGGAAAGCCTCTACCTTGGCTTTCCTGAAACAAGTCCAAAACATACAAAGGGCAGTAAGATTATGGTAGGCTATGTGCAGATAGCAGTATTTAAATGTGTATGCTATTTAAATTGACTTGGTCCAAATGGTTAAGAATATAATAAAAATAGGGAGTTCTTTGCTTAACTTTGCTTCTTCTTTGGAATTAACATATTTTCACTCCCATCGCTTTAGGAAACACTGGAAATGTGCATTTCCAGGAGCCCAATGAAATTATTGCAAAGCATTTTCTGATCCATCATTTAAAGAAAGTTGTTTTAATGTGGGTATTGGAACTGTTTTCTTTTAAAGTGGTATAGAAGCCTATTTTAAGCTAAATGACTAATCTCACCAGCAATTTCAATTACTTAATCTCTAACTGCTTGGAAAGCTCCTTAAGAAAAATCACAGCTAGCTGTAAATAATCATTTGGTAAATTCAAAGGTTAAAATATGTGGAGAGTCTCTGTTAAGTTATCTTAAGTTGTTACTAGTGTACCATTAGAGAAGCAATTTCAAAAAGGCATTTAAAATGTTATTTTAATTGATTTATTGCTTAAGGTTCCTGTTGCAAGAGCCAGCATTCTTTGGCTTACTGGAGAATACTGTGAACGAGTTCCGAAAATAGCCCCTGATGTTCTAAGAAAAATGGCCAAGAGCTTCACTGTAGAAGATGATCTTGTAAAGCTGCAAATTTTAAATCTTGGCGCAAAATTGTATTTAACCAACTCAAAACAGGTAAGATTAAAATACCATTGATGTATGAAATCACAAACATAACTATGTAAATAGTTCATTAAATTTAACTGAATAAAACTTTGAATGAATGAAACAGCTATTTATAAAATTAGAATGTTAAGTTTTTCTTTTGCACTTTGAAAAATTAAAGCCCACAGTCATCACTTTATTATTCAGAAATACATAATCTAAAGCAAAAGACTGGCTTTGTATTGAGGACTACCTTGATAAGTGTATTTTAAAACTGAAATCCATGAGTTCAAAACTGAATCCTTGCTGAGACAAATTTCTGCAAATGTCTCAAGGTGTTAGATAAATTTCTGTTTATATGTCAAACACTACCAAATAACCAAAAGCCCTTCACTTGAGTCAGTAACATTGATGATGGTTCATATCTAATACTCTGGTTTAGAAAGTCGGAATGAACAACTGTCAGAGGACCCAGTATATCCTCAAGGATTCAAGAAGGAACAAAGAAAAAAAAACCCAAGAAAGGGGGGGTTCCTTTTACTTCTGCTGTTGGACAGGATTCCAGAAAGGAAAAAATCAGTCGAAGAGAGTAATTTGCACTGGTTTCTGGCATGTTCTGGACAGACAGAAACAAAAAGGACCAGTTTAGTTTGCAGTACTTAAAAAGTACCTGTTCATTACTAGAAAAATTGGGCCCTTAGCTGTTCTAATATAAAATATCAATTACAGTTTTCCTTAGCTATGATAGCGTCTCCTCTAAAAATCCACATAAATGATTAATGAAAACAATATAATGAAACTTTGGAAGAAATAGATTTACTGTAACTATGTGATCAAAGGTTCTTCATACCTCCCTGGGACTCTTGTCTGCATCTCCCCAAGAATTTTTTTGCATAGGTATACTATTTATTGGCCCAAGAGCCACAAATAACTTTTATGAGCTCAGTCAGAATTCCCATAGCCACATCCCTAACCTAGACAATGCCTGGGGCCCTAAAATATGGACCCCCAGCCTAGGGGGTTGTTTTTTGTCTCAGATGTTTCTTAGGGTGTCCGCCATTGCAGGCCTCACACCCTGAACTTGTCCTGCTTTAGGCATAAAATAGAGCCCACTCAGCAATTCCTGAATCCAGTGTTTTCCATGACAGAGTTTCATGTCAATGACGGATCTTGTATCAGGAGAGGAATATATTATGTATTTTAATTTGCTGTCAACCGCCTCGAGTCTTCGGAGATGGGGCGGTATATAAATTGAAATAATAAATAAATAAATAAATGTATGCACGTACAACGAGGTCATTGACAAAGCTCAAACCCTGGTTATGCAGGGAACCATACACATCAGTGGTGGGTTGCTCCCGCTAGTAATGGCAGCCCAAGGCTCCGCCTACCTGGTCTGACATCATCATGGACAATCTGCGAATGTGCAGAAGCTTTAGTGCATGTGTATGCGCACTCCCATTGCGAACTGGTAGTAAAAGTAAGTGGAACCCACCCCTGATATACATGACCAATTTATACCTTAATGTAGGAATGCATGATGCTTGGTGCAGAACTACTTGGCACCATCTCTGTTTTTCTGAATATTTCATTGCTGGCTCCTAGTTACAGGAAAAATCCTCTCTCACAATTTATTCTTAGGGCTCTTTTTTAAAAAAAAAGAAAATCATACAATTTCTGTTGAAGCACAGATTGTTTATGACAGTACCAGAGACAGCTAAAAGACCATTCTAGTATCTAGATGTATGCAAATTTGTATATACAGTTGATAGAATATGATTGGATATAATAATATTTTATGTGATAGTAAGGTTGGATATAATTTCTGTGAGGTGATGGAATGGGGTTACAAAAAGAGCAGTCCATTGAATGAACGAAGAAGGTATTCTGTGAATGAATCTTCAACTGTCTTTGGTTCCCAGAATCTGGGCTTAGTTCCTAATATCTTCTCCCAGCTTTATCAACATTCCTTAGCCTTCTAAATGTTTTTATGGCTGAACTGACAGAATTTATTATTTTTCAAATCCTTTGCAAGGTAATTAAACAGAGGAATGTTTCTTCTTTATTTCATTTGTCCTAACTAGCACCATATTTCCCCCTGCACAGGATAGGGACATTTACAGGGAGATAATTTCTTAATTATTTGCAACATCTTTCGTTCTGACCTTATCACCTGTGTGTTGAATAAAATTGTCAAGAGGCAGTTACTTATAAATCCTTATAATAATTGTATGTGAAGGCCAATAATAATGTTATTTTATGTAGCTAGTATTATCTTGAATTACCTTTGCAGTAGTAGCAAATGCAGGCTAGTTGGTAATACCAACCTTACTGTGTTTATGCCATGCATTGCATACAAAATTGAGACAAACTTGTTCATACAGTAGTGGAAAACAATATTTAAGTAGAAGATGAGCTGCATGCTGATTCGGTGAAATGTGCTATTTAAACATAACCACAAATCATTTTGTCCAAATTTGTTCTAAAAGCAGTGTTTCAGCAGTTGAACCACATTCCCCTTTTACTAAGTTTGAATGTAACTGAGTCAGTTGAATATCAGTAACAAGGTGAAACTCCCTTGAGTTGACCTTGATTTCTGGTGATTACGTGGATGCCATTGCCTTTTCCCAGGATTTTTTTATTTTCCAATAGTCTATAACCCTGGTATTACTAGATAATCTCTCAGTTAAGTACTATTCAGATCCAACCTTCTTAATTATAATAGTGAGCTCAGCTCAATATAACTATTCATAGTAATCATTTAAACATTAACCCAGATATTTAAAATGGCCACTATTATCAAATGCTTTAAACTTGAGATTTATATGGGTTTATACAGTGTGGTAAACTAGGTTTTATTGAAGTTTTACACTTCTGTTTTCAAATACACATTTTTCCACTTTAGTGGTCTAGCTATATCTTTTTAGTGAGAATGAAAATGAATGAAAGAAGACCAAAAATTTAAAAATCCATGGAACTGGCAGTCAGAGCAGACATAGTAGAATTGACTTACTGTTGGTATTCCAATACTAACAAACACCGAAATTACCAGAGGATTTACCAAATTACTAGGAATGTTAAATATTAGGATTCCTTAACAGCTAAAGAAATATCTCTGTGGTCTCTTTTAATACTATTTGGTAGTTAAAACAAATCAGTCTCGACTGGGGAAATTATTATCTACTGTATTTGTTTACATGTACACTTAAAATGTAACATTTCAGGAATAATTACAGAGTACTGACACAGTAGATGTTTATGTCAAATAAATACATTTATATGAATGACATGCATATTGTGCTTTCCTAATTTATTTTTTTGAGAAATAATACATTTATTCATCAGAATATAATTCTGTGCCATGCAAAGATGTGGCTGTTGAAAAGATGTTCAGATCAAGTAATGTACATAGCATATCACAAGCAGAATGCATATATTACTTTCTATATTTTGTGTTTAAATGATGTATTTTTATATTGTTATCAATTGTGTTTTGTAGTTTTATACCAAACAAATAGATATATACCAAACAAATATACAATTTATGCAAACAATTTGTGCATTTCCAATTTTTTTTACAATGCAAAAATTAAACAGTATGCATTGAATAATTTTAGTAATTAATATTTCTACATGAAATCAAAGGATGCAGTAATGCTGTAAAAAGCTGAAGTAATATAATTTGCTTTTACGTGTATAAATGACCAATATTACCCGAGGCTTTAAGCTGTGAGAGGAAAAATGGAAGAAGTCTTTTATCCTTGTTTTTAGAGGGCATCAGCAGCTTGCTTTTATGAAAAAGTAACAGCTAAATGCACTGCAAATAATTTGCAGTAATCCAGTTCAGTGATTCATGTGTCTGCTTTAATGGGTCATAATTCAGAGTAAAGTAACTGAGTGCAGTCAGAGTGCAGAGACGGCTTGTGCCAGGGACAGTATCTCTTCATAAAACACACCTCAGCAGAAGCAGTTTGCCAGCCTCCTAATACCCTCTGATGTTTTGATGTCCTGCATATTTTTCCGATTAAGTTTTGAGTGCCATGTTTTTAGTTGTATTTCCACATTCATTATTCTCACGTAGGCCCTTCAGCGGGTTTGCCATATATGATTATTTTTTTAATGATGCCTTTCTTTCCACTTCAGCAGTTTAATAATCTAGCACATGGCTGCTTCTCAGTACTCAGCATTCACCTCCCCTACACAGAAGAGGACATGTGCTTTGGCTTCAAAATTCCATTTACTGCTTTCGAAATGCATATTCCCTATGGAACAACATTTGTTTGACATAACCATTCATTTTTATTACCTTTTTAAATATGTTTATCCAGAGTTATCAATAATCATAAATAACTTGTATTTTCTTCTTGTCCTGTTTTTCACAGACAAAATTGCTTACCCAGTACATATTAAACCTCGGCAAGTATGATCAAAGCTACGACATCAGAGACCGAACAAGATTTATTAGGCAGCTTATTGTTCCAAACGACAAGAGTGGAGCTTTAAACAAATATGCCAAAAAAATATTTCTAGTACAAAAGCCTGCCCCACTACTTGAGTCACCTTTTAAAGGTATGCTAGCTACCTTTTATATCTAATGTTAGATAGAGCCATGCATCTGTTTTATCTAGTTCTGTATATTTAAATAACCAAGTGGTCAGCTTAAAAAATAGCATATAAACAATATGATTTCAGCTTTCAGAATTTTCAGTCAGAATTATACATTGTTTGTTAGTGTGAAATGTAATTAAAAAAGAGAAATCAAATAGGATTTAAATGTCTTTATATATGGTATAAGTTTCTAGAAAAATAATCATAATTTGTGCTAAGCACAGACTGTAGAAAGTATCTTTAGCAGCTTAAGAAGATATCTAACTTCACTTTGGAGAGTATTCATTATACGTCTTATATAGCAACATGAAACTAGAGTCCATATTCATTTTTGTTGGCATATCGGCATTACTCATGTTATTCTTCTAAATTGTTGCATAGAGAAGGATGCCATGTGGTACCTTCTCCATTGCTATTTAACTAATCCTAAAAATCATAAATCATACTATCCTCTATTAATCTTATTTTAAGTCCTGAAAGCAGCACTCCTTCTGAAAGAAAAAACTATTAATATTCTGGATGTGTTTGTGCCAAGACATGTATATGGTTTATTTAACTGTGCTGTCATTCTTAATATTCACAGTAAAGTAATTTTTAGAGAAGCTACATTTCAGATCAACACCTTTAAATACACTGACTGATTAGCTTTTTTATTGACCATTATGGGGGAGATTATTGTAATCTATAGACTGGAATCAGTTTTTTGACCTATGAAGAGCTTCTTGTTTATATTTATTCCATGACATTTGAAGTAATGTAATACCAATTACCTTTAGTCCTGATTAAGATTGCTCTTTATGATACAGATTGCTCTTTATGATACTGTGCTCATGTGTATATTTTTCATATTTCCAACCCTCAAATAGATAGGGAGCACTTCCAGCTTGGTACTTTGTCTCATACTCTGAACATGAAAGCCTCTGGCTATCTGGAATTGTCTAATTGGCCAGAAATTGCACCTGACCCGTCAGTGAGAAATGTAGAAGAAGTTGGATTGGTATGTTGACTTTTCGAAATAGCATTTTATACATTTGGAAACAAGGAACTGTAAATCTATCTAACTATATGTTTTTCAGGTTTCAGGTGTATTTTAAGAAACATAATTGTGAAATAAGGCTTCTGCTCCAAATAATACTTTGAAATTCTCTGCATTTCTGTGCTGATGTTCTGACTGATATTTTATGGTTTTTTTTCCAACTTCACTTTCTCATGATTAATTATTCCAACCAATTCAGGTTTCCCAAATGAATTGGCAAGGTGTTTCCAGTTTAATAAACCATAATGACCATTCATAGATAATTGCAACTATTGCTGATAAATGTCATTCACTGCACATTCTAAAAAGTTCTGTTTAGTTTCTTCCTTCAGTTTATCAGAACAAAACAAAAATGATTCTGGGGGTAGGAATGAAGGGAAGGATATATGTTGCATTATCTTTTCTGCTGTTGTTACTGTTGTTTTTAATGTTATCAAAATGCAAAATAGTATTTTCACAGGATTACAAAAAATTAGATAATGTGGTTTATTTTAAACAGGTTTTGGTGTTGTAAAGTGTATTTTTAAACATCCCTTATTGTAATATGTCCTATAAATCTAATAATGTTATTGTTTTCTAATAAATACTATTATTTCTAGTAATAAATAGTAGAGGATTAAATAAAAATGCCAATATTTTTGATCCAAATTTAGGGGATTTACATTACTATATGACAAACACATACACATACATATATACATACACACACATAGTAATACATATACAAGGACCCAAAAAGAGAGCTGTAAGTGTGGATAAGTATAAATATTTCTACTTCAGTTATATAAACCTTTCCATTTATACGAATAGGCAAAAGAACAGACTTATCTGCAAGGAAATGCAATAAAAGAAACAATTGAAAAATTTTATCCTGAGTCTGATGAAGAGGAGGAAGAGGATAATAATGAAGAAAGTGATGATTCTTCTAGCAGTAGTGAGAGTGGTATGTTCTCCTGCAGGCTCTGTCAGCTTTTGTCCTACTTATTTCTTCTCTCCCAGGACACTTTCTTTCTTCTCCTTTCCAATTTTTTCTTCTGCATACAATTTATTTCCCCATTACTTTACTGATGCCATTTCTTTCTTACCTTTGCCATCATACAGAGCTTCATAGAAGCCTTTTAGTATATGAAGGTGCCAGCTAAAGCAGAAGCTTTTGAAAACAAAAATGTGTCATTGCAGCTGTGTGTTGTGGGGAACAGAACAAGGAGAGGGAAGGGACTTTTTAAGAAAAAGATGGGGGGTGCTTGGGGATGTGGAGCTTTGAACCTAAAAACAATACTCTTAATACTATCAATACCACTACATATCATCCAATTATATTACAGGTGAATGATTCCAACTTAATGGTAGTAGTTGTGACAACTGGTATAATAGGCAGTAAGATATATAAATGCATCCAACATTTTTACACTTTTGTTTATTTTAATCACATCTTTATTTAATATATTAAAAAATAAATAAAATTATTGGTCCTATATAATTATACACAGAGCCACTTGTTTTAGGCAATTTGATCACAGGTACTGTATAAGCCACTTTAAGATTTTTTTAAAGTAAAAAGTGGCATGTGTTGAAATTTTAAATAATCTAAAATCTCCGTGGTTCCATTTTCACATTGTGATTCTGGAATCCAAGTTTTGGGTCTCCTTTAAAACAAAAAAAGAAAAACTAACCAAAGCCAATAGCAATTATGAAATACAATCTCTGAAGTTTGAAGATTAATCTCTGAAGTCTGTTATTGGGTATATAGACAATAAAAAGGATAAGTTGTCAGGGTACATATTTCTTTCAATACTTTCTGAATACTGTTTACATAGTAAGATATGTTTTAGATTCTAATTATTGCTAAAGTGCTATGTCTATTTGCCTCAATAATAAAATAGTTTTTATTTCAATTTGTATTGCTAGCCAGAGTCATGAATTTAATATAGAGATAAATTGAAACAATGAATGAATGGTTTGTTCCTAATATGTCCAAATGCTTTCATTTTCTTTTTCTCACACCTTCATTCCAATTATATCTACAATGTTATATTTGCACTGGGTCCTCCCATCTATCATTTTAATTTAATGAAATTATTGAAATACAAGTTTGTAAATATAGACACACATGTATAAATATAGAAAGGACCCATTTTCAAATCCTGTGGGGCTAGTCTTCTGAACACTGGGAAACAAAAGAAAATTTGCTAAAGATTATTAAGGATAATGACTAGAAGCAGTGGACTGAAACTGGGAAAGCGTACCTTCAAGTTAAATATTAGAAACACTTTCCAGCCGATTAGAAACTGAATAACTTGTTTAAATTCCTGATTAAATTGTCATCACTGGATGTGTGTGCAAGAATAGATTAAATACTTAAGTTCTGAAGATGACACTATGTTAGAGCAGGAAAGCAAGGATAGAGGGCATGTAGGTCATGCCACAAAAACTAGGCCTAGATTTTAAAAATACAATGTTTAAAAGCTATGAAAGCAACATTATTATGTCACTGTTTATGATAAGATTGTATGAGAGTGCTTAAACATCACTGGAAGGCAGTGCTAATAGCTACTCACCTGAATTGTTCATGTATGCAACTAGAAAATGAATCTGAATCTGAGGAAGGAAAGAAAGAAGGGCAAAGTGAGACCAGCACGGAAAGTAGCTCAAGTTCTACTGAAGATGAGAATAATAGGAAACCAAAGCCTGAAAAAGGAATTCCAAAAAAAAGAACAACAGTTTCAGAAAGGTATCTATGTACTTGTTTATAATGCTAGATCTCAATGTTAAAATTACACAGCCTTTTATATTTCACTACCTTCATAGTGACATTTACTTTGGGGAAAAATATTGCCCATTTCTGTAATTTCAGATGATATAGTTACATGTAAGTTGAGCAAACCTTTTTATAAAAAAATATTTTATATATTTAGATGAACAGACTGTATTAACATAACCTTGGGAGACTGTACAGTTAGCCTGCCACTTTGTGAAACACTTAGTTACCTTATATAGTAATTTTGTGAAGGGTAAAATTAAACCATTCTGTATCTTGCCATTAGGTAACCAAGGCAATTGATTTTTCCTTAAATAATGTTATATTAAAAGGATTATGATTCAGAGGAGGCAAGGGCTGTGAAGAGAGACGGTCAGAAGCAGCTTAAGGGAAAGGTCTTTTAAAGATTGCCTGTTACTAATAGAGTTAATGTGTATTAAAACGCCATTAAGAATTTAAGTAATTGGGGCTAATACCTTGGATTGTCTGAATCTGTTTCTTCCACTTCTGTCAGCAAGTGGCCTCGGTGGACATGATAGCCCTTTTACTCTGTAGTCTGCCGCCAATGCATTGATGAGTTTGCAGCTCAGCTCAGTCGTGGCTGACAGAGCTGATTGTGGCTCAGTATGCACTGTGCTCCTTTTATTACAGACAGTAATTAAAGCAGCTCGCCCTGCCACTTCCATAACAAACACAGCATAATGCCCTAATTATGACTTTATTAATTTAAGTCAGGATTTAATGATTTTAAAAGTGATTTATATTGTTTTTCCTGTTCAGAACAAATGAAATCTGTAGGTTAAATTAATACAGGCTTTTCATCATTGCAAAGTTAAAAAGCTAGTTACCAGTAAATTTTTTTCATTAGATTAACACATGAAACTCTTAAGCAGTAAGATAAATAAAGATTTGCCTATTAAAAAAAACCCTACGTAATAAAATAAGTTTGCCCTAAAAAATCATAGCTTTAAATTAGGAATTGGTTTTTTTAAAAAAAGTATTTCATTTCACTGAGTTTTGATGAATCTTTTTTGGAATTAAAGCTGTCTCATGAAGACAGAGGTGGAGAATAGAGGTGAAAGGTATGGAGATATTGCTCAAATAGATACTTCTTATATAGAATATTATGGTTTTATTTTATTTTTTTTACTGGTGGTTAATATTTCATAAGTGAATATTATAATGTATTATATATTATTAATTGCCATCATTTTCTTGTGCTGTTTTTTTGTATTTTTGTATTTTTTTTCTTGAATGCTTTTATCAGGATTAAAATATTACATTTATATTATTGGTTCAGATCAGTGCCACCCGTTGTCATTGGGAGATGGGTGGCATATAAATGTAATATTTTAAATATATTGTTGTTGTTGTTGTTAGTTACGAAGTCATGTCCGACCCATCGCGACTCCATGGACAATGTTCCTCCAGGCCTTCTTGTCCTTTAAATCTATTAAGAATATTTATAAATATAAAGTTACACTTTCAGCTGTTATATTTTTAGTTTTATTTATTGTATGTCCAAAAATATATAAAAATATTTTTAAATCTATTAAGAATATTTATAAATATTTTTATAAATTTTTGGACATACAATATATAAAACTAAAAATATAACAGCTAAAAGTGTAACTTTAATAACATATGGTTTATTATTATGGTTCCTAAGATAATATTATTATATACTTTTTGCAAAATCTCCCACATGATTATGACCATATTTAGCATTTGTTCTAATAATCAAACATTGTATGACACAATTAATTTATTGAAATGTAGCAGCCATTTCAGTTTAGACCCATTTATTTGAGAAATATATATTTATTTTTTATTACATTTGTATGCTACCTATCTCACATTTACAGCAATTCTATGGGACTTATAAATTAAGAAATATTTTAAAGGATAATACAGATATATAATATATACATCCAAATTGCATGCAATTTATGTATTTTGATTGTATATATCATTTGGACCCCACATATTTTATTTCATTTTTGAAATGTCTTGTTAGTGTCTTGTATGCTAGAATTATTTTTCCACACCAAATCTATGACAGTCATACTTTGTGAGGATGTTTGAATTAGTCAAATTGTGATTATTGCAAGTTTTGTCTTGCATGAAAATTGGAACAGGAAGTTCACTTTATGTACTTTTGTAAAGTATGACAGAATACAAAGGAGAATATTGCGATAGAGGAAATCACATGAGGCAAGAATGCCTTCTTATACCTTCTATATTATAAGTTCTATTTTGAGCATACTATTTATAGTAATCAGTGTTTATTACACATATTTATAATTGTAATATTATAATAAATATTATAATTGACAATATCAATTATTAATAATTGAGTGTAATATTAATTATATAGTAACATTTTATATTATGCGTACACTAATTTTTGAAGATTTCTGGGAAATGCTGCTGAAAATAATTTCTGTCAAGGCTACATAATATTGTACATGTAAATGTTTTTATTCTGCATTTATTTTATATTAGAGATTCTAAAAGAAAAGAAAAATATAAAGTGAATTCTCAGAAAGGGCAGTGTTCTCCCAACTCAGAATCTAGCTCAGCTGAGGAAAGTTCTTCAGATTCTACCTCAGAAAGTAATTCTGAAAATAATTTGAATCCTCTTCCTCCTAAGGTATGTCTTGTATATATTATTTAGATATACAGAACTTGAAATTATATTATCAATTGTTTCTTTAAGTGTGTATAAGATGCCTCAAAAATGTGTCATCTGTTGTCTGGATTGGAACTGTTTTGCAAAAGCATTATTTTAAAGTTAGTGAAAATAAACATGTGTTTGATTTTTTTTAAAGAAGGCTGTTAGCTGCTAATAACCAACCACTGTATAATGATTTAATGGATTGGGACATGTCTATTTTATCATGTATGTATGTTATAAAGCACAAAAATATTAAAAAGTTAAAATATTTGATTACATTTGTATAACTGGTTATGATCAATGAAGCTGTTATTGATACTCATAAGGGGATTGGTTTTTCATACATCATTTGTAAATTTCAAAAATAAAGTAAAACTGAAAATTCAGTTGAAAGGTACACACTATAAGTTGCCCTGCATCAAAGTTTTAAACACTTAATTACAGTTGCTCTGGGCAGTTTAAAAATATATGTAACTTCTATAGAAGTCATTTTATGTTCATAGCAGTGTGTTAAATAATAATATTAGTTATATAGGATATAGTATGCCTGCTGCCCTGAGAGGCTCATTTTCAACCTATGAATACTTTCAACTGAAAACATTAAAGTTGAAGAAATGAAAATTCCAGAGTTAGCTTGCATTCTGCAAATTTTGTTGCACATTTCCTGATTTTTTTCCATAAGATGATTGATTTGATTTGGGTATTGAATTTCAAACATATGGAGTTGACGCCTCAGTTTGTCTTCTCATCTTATTGGAGAATATGGAGAAAAAGGCAACTAGGGTAAGCATTGCCTCCAGAGGCAAGACAAAATATCAGACATCTGCTGAATATAAACATACAGAAGAAAAGTACAGTTAAAGTTCATTACTTTATAATATGCTGAAGTGTGTATGGTATAGATATATATCAATGGACCACAAGAATCATAGTTCTTGTCTTAGAAGGTTGTGGCAGGCTTAATTGCTGTCAAATGATAAGCGCCGCAATCATGCTTATAAAAGCTCATCTGTGGCTGACTCTGAAATACTGAAGGTTGTATTTTATGATCAGTTAAAAATAAGACATCTGCTGTCATGGTTGGCAAGAACAAATATTATAAAGGCACCTTGCAGTCTGACTCAAAAGTTTTATTTCTGCACTAGAGAATGTTAGCAAATAGACTTTAGCAAATTGCACATTCTGATAGATTTGTATGACATCTGAAAAGCTATGCTACATTGTAGTGGTAAGGAATCTGTGCCTGCCTAAAGACAAGTACAGAGGTGACTTTGCAGAAGGTATGTGAAGACTATTAGTAAAACAACATGATCCAAGAAAATAAGGAGTCGTGAGAAAGAATAAAGTAAAATTGCTCTTTGGTATAAGAGGGAGCAGGAAGCAGAAATGCTATTCATCTTCTAAGAATTTGTTATAATATACTATATCAATTAATAGAATCCTTGCGTTTATGGGGTCCGTTCCTTACCTGCCTTACCTTATGCCCTTTCCAGTTTAGTCTTCACTGACTAGGATTTTTTTCAAGGAGTAGTTCAACAATATAGCAAATACATAGGGAAATCTCAAGCACTATATATTAATTTTGTATTAAATTTACTTCTTCCTCTTTTATTTTTCTTTTTGTCTCTTGATTCTTCTTATCTTTTTGTGTAATAGTTTGTTATGCCTTTCTTTTTCTATTTTCATATAGCTGTAACTGTCCTTCACGTTCTCCCCCTTGTTGAGAAATGAGTCTTAAAAAACAAACACATTTAATTTCTAATTTTACTATACCTTATTGATTTTTCCCTTCCCTTCATGGAAGTGAAAACTGCTGGTGGAGAGGTCTAAATTCTAGTATATATTTTATTGGACATTCAGATCTCCACTATAAAAAATGCCACAGAAGGCAATAAATAAGCAGATCTGTCTTTATAACTAAGGACTTAGTGATGGAGAAAGAATGAAAAAGTTAAATATAAGTTTTGGAGCATAGGTTCATATATATCAAAGACAAACATCCTTTTTGCAACTGGGAGCATTGAGGAACATCAGAGACAACATTGTAAAGAGACTTCCATAGGGCATAATCATTCACAGCTTTGACTTTTCACCTTTACAATTGATTTCCATCATATCCAATCTTTTTCTTATGCCCAAAGAGCTAAATAATAGAGCTGGAGAAGAGAATGGCATGGCTGATTTGGCAGTAGAGGCAACAATAGAGAGGAGTTGCAACATCTTGTAGAGAAGACTTGAGCATATTGTTTGCTCTACATTTTATATCCTTGTTACTATTATAAGATGCCTTGATTGACAAGCTGATAGAAAGATGGGATAAAAAGCCAATAAAGAAATTTGTTAGGGTAATAACTTTATCGTAAGGAAAGTGATAATTACAGCAGGAATGCTCTTTACTCTTACCTGTTCTTAATAAATGGGCAAGCTAATGCTTAACTGAAGAGAAAATATATTTCTTCATCTATTTAAATTGATAATGATCATGTTCACATTAAGGGACATGTTAAAAAAACTCCTCATGGTAACCTGGGAAAGCTTGATTCGTACAATTCAATTAATCACTTCACTTATTTATATATCTTCTTTTTTTTCCTCGTTCATTCCTTAAGCTCCTCTAAATGAGAAGTAAGGAGTACATAAGAAACCCATAACTGGACCCTGTTCAGGGCTTTCGATAAACACAGTTACTTTACACACTTATTCTGCCAGGTCCCACTGTATCTGAATGAAAGAGGCTCAACTCCTTCCTGGTAGTTCATCTTTCTGTGGTCCTTTCCCTCTCCTGATCTTGGTCAGCTCATCCATATATTTTTAAGATATTTGGGCTATTCTAATTTGGCTTCTCCTTTCCAGTCAACTCATCCTGACCCTCAGGCTTCCCAAATCCTACAGATGTCAGCAATGAGTGACAGTTTACTGAAAAGAGAAAGCTTTATTTGGCTCATTCACTGAGGGAAAACCTAATCCTTGGTGTTAGCACTTGTGTAGGAAAAAAATATGTTGCTTCTTTTAGTTTTAATTTTTTCACACCACCCTAATTCAAGGTTTCAGTATATAAAATACCTCCTGCGTGAGAAAAAATACCCTATGAGCTAACCATAAAATTGCTTGCAAAAAATGTTTCAAAGATTCTTGCTTGTTTACACCCAAAATACAAAATACACCCAAGATACATTCAGTATCTGTTTACCTGATGTTTGGCCTGTGCAAGCAGACAGGTTGAAGTCTGCAGTGATATTAGCATTCATTCCCATATGATGTTTTTTCTGAGAGTGATTTATTTCTGTGGTGTTGATTCACAGCTTAATATGACTTACATTGTAAATAATTTTGAAATTGTACAGATTTGTGGCTGTTGGAATCCATTATATCAATATATATATATATATATACACACCAAATGTGCTTTTTAACATGTAAATATATAAAATTATTTTGTGGAAATAAAAAAAATAGAATTCCTTGTCATAAATGCAATTTCGAACATCATTACTTAGAGAAAATAGTGATTGTAAGGAAACTGGTTAAAGCCCTTATTTGTTTAAAATCATGATTGTTAGCTCCCCTTAGTGTTCATCTTTCTTTACAAATATTCAGGTACAATACATTTTTAAAATACAATTTAGAGCAAAATACAAATACCTTTAAAATCATTTAATGAGGATAGTTATTATGGAATTCTTGTGGATTCATAAAAATAAATTTGAGATGGACATATTTGTGTATATAATGGCATTATATTTGTAATATTTACAAAATAGAAGTAAATATCCCCTGATAATTATATTTTGATAGTTTTTAGTTTAGTTTGGTGCTGCAGAAATATAACTTTTAAATTAGCTCTTTAAATAAAGATAAAACTCTTTAAAAGTATTTGGAAAAAAATAAAACACTGAAATAATCACATACTTTTTTAAAAAAATAAGATTTGAATATAATGCAAGGGTAAATAAAACTCTTTGCAGTTACTGTTGGCCTCCTATACAAGTCTGATATAGTCAGTCAACTGTTAAAAACCTGGTTCACTGTTTAAAAAAGATATAAAAACAAATTGTCTATCTTTCTGCCTGATCTCTTTTCAACTGCTAACACAATGGAAACAGTAGGTGATCAGTCAGTGCATTTGGTTTGTCAATGGTGGTTTTGTATAAATATTGGAAGGATAAGAAGCAGAATTCGCACTGAAAAATATGATTTCATCTGCCTCTTCTCTGCAGTTCCATGCCTCATGCTGCGGTGTGAAATTCTCATTTTACACACTTTGCAGGCGGAGCACATGAATTATGCATTGAGCAAGAGAAATCTCCTGCTTCAGCTCCTATATGCATTTACCCAGGTTCTGTCTCTATTATCAAGATGAATTGAAAATAGAGAAATGTTTGATGGGATATGGCTTAACTTCTTTGTTTAGCATTCAGCTATGGGCTGCATTCTCTTCTCTAAGGGGGAAACATGTTTATTTTATATGTCTATCTGGATTGTAATTTTAAAGAGAGAACAGAGATATTAGTGTTCTAAGTTCGATTTCAGTTAAAGTTCCTGTAAATGGGGAACGTCAGCATTGGTAAGTGTGTTGGGTTTAAAAAAATTAAGTTTTAAAAATAATGAATAAGCTTGGCAAGTTTAGAATGCTGTAGCCACAGTTTCTATTTGTAAAAATAAAACAAAGGATAGGAAGAATTGGAGACTTAATAATAGATTATAAAGCACTTTGTACATTCAACTGCCTGCTAGTTCATTTTAGAGCACAGATCAAAACTCTGCAGAAAGGCTAACTCAGCTCCAAGTGGCAATTTTAGGGGTTTTATACTGGACAAGGAAATAACCCCAAATGAGCAGGCTCATCCATTGATATTATGTCCCCTTCTCCGCCATTCCTACCAGAGTCATATACTTTCTGGCAGGTTTCCAATCATGTCTGAGAGGCGGTAAAAGACTTTTCTGGAAATGTTGGTTGGTCATATTGAGAGCTTCCTGGTTCAAAATAAGGCACCATCCTAATTAATTAATGCCTTTAATATGCTGTTGAAGTACTTCAGTCTTTTTTTCATTTGGCTTGGCAGTTCTCTAATGCTGGTGAGGCCTTTCTGTCTTTGCTTTCTAAGTCAGAGCAGATAGCAACGTGAAAAAAGTGTTCTCTTTTAATTCAAGTTTTTCCTAGAGTTTGAATCCAAAGATATCATGAACAAGCATAAAATCATATTCATTTGCCACTTTCCTGTTCCATTCTCATCCTTCCTGAAAATCAAAGCTCTCAGCTGTAAATAGAGAAATGAATGCAAGCATGACTATGCTTGTATTTTCTGGAGCCAACTAGTATATGAACTTTCCTGCCATCAGAATTCAGATTGCCTTCCTAACTAGTGTTCCTCTGCTTCGAAACCACCTTCCAGAGCAGAGCAACAGAAACAGACTATGAAGTGGGTATTGTGATCCACTAGCAGCCTGCGGAGCTGGCAGCAGAGTTGGACAGTGAGGAGGCTGAGGAGGAACATGGGTCAGTCCTGGAGTCTAGGGAAGGCTTGGTCAAGGGCTCTGCATCGGAGGCAGAGATGGAGCCAGGGCCATCTGGGAGTTATGTGCAGTCTCCAGAGCCTCCAGAGCTGGACTTCAGAGAGGCAGAGGAATAGGAAGAACCTGTTCCTAGTGCACACATGCACAGAGCTGCTGGAAGGCAAGAGCAGCTAAAACAAAAGGGACGACTCCGGAGTAAGGCCAGGACAAGATTGGCCCCTCCCATAAGGCTTAAAAGAGAAGCAAAGGCACCTGAGCCCTTTGCAGGAAAGCAATGTTGTTAACTCTGTTTTCAGTCCGCATCTCTGTGTAATTCTAGACTCCATGGGGCTTTGTCAAGTAAGGCCTTTGGCAGGATGTCAAGGGAGATAAAGGTTGGTGATTATTCTGAAGGACATCTCTTGAAGGACTTTTTTTACAATAAATTGGGACTCATCTGGGAATGAATGTAATTCTCAGCTGTTACAATAAAAGAGGGACTAACCCCAAAAGAGGGTTTTTGGGACTAATTGTGGGTTTTAATGACTCAGGAAGCATAGGTCACAACAGTGGGTGTGTGGGGTCTCTAACAATGCTTTGAGCTCTAAGCACATAGCTCTTATAAGCAGTGTTCTGAATGACAGGAAGTGAGCTTCCTATAATCTTCTGGGCTGTCCTTACCACTCTCTGTCTGGACTTTCTATCTGAGGCACTGAAGTCACCAAACCAAACAGTGATGCAGTTTGTTAAAATGGTCTCAATTGTGCCTCTGTAAAAAGTGGCCAGGTAGAAGGAGAAAGATGTGCTCTCCTCATCCAATGCAGGAAATGCATTAGTATGAAATCATGCTAAAGAAAAATATAAGAGGATGCTGCATGAAATGACAACAAGAGAGACTCTATGGACAAGAAAAATATATATTTAAGGGAATAACTTAGAACTAAGGAGAAATTTCTTGACAGTTAGAACAATTAATCAGTGGAACAACTTGCCTCCAGAAGTTGTGA
>JANHFP010004273.1:74067-86375 GCA_032468135.1 Calamaria suluensis | reverse complement strand
TGCCGGCTACAGAAGAAATGGGCCGAGGTATGTGAGGCCTGGATGCAACTATCCAAAGTAGTAGGGCAGCTCACACACCCCATCCCCACGCTAGCTTAATTTTTACCCATGCACCCTGGAGTGGGCAGGATTTAAATTAGGGCTTATTTTGAGGATAGGGCTTATATTGGGTGCATGTGTAAAAATCAAGCTAGTATTTACTTCCTGAGTAGGTCATATTTTCAGGAAAACATGGTAGAATGTAATATTGTCTGATGGGGCCAAACTACCTATGGAATTGTCTTTGTCCCCTTTCATCGACCCATTCCATCTGGTCAGGCAGGGAAGGTATGTTGCAGATCCCGTCAATTAAAGAATTCCAACTGGCATGGTTTAAGAAGAGAGCTTTCTCTGCCATTGTCCCCACTCTGTGGAATATTCTCTCCTCATGGGTGAGACAGACCCTCCTTCCATCTCAAAAAGTAGTTAAAACATGGTTCTGCGACCTTGTGTGGGAAGTGCAGATGAACATATAGCCATGGAGTTGGCTAGTGCCCCAAGAACCCTCCCTTTGCCTTTTAAGTAATTTTAACAGTTTGCAATTATCTATACTTCTTTTTAAAATTTTAATTTTGTTGTATACTGTTTTACACTTATTACACCCCACCCAGAGTTCCTCTCTGAGGGAGATGAGCAATTCAACATTGTGAAAAATGAATGAATAGTTATATTTGATTATTCACAATTATTTAATAGTCTATAATCACAAATTTGTTTTTCGTGTAAAACAGGTCAGTGCACCCTTTTTTGTGCCAATGAAATCTCATGAACTCCTTCACCGAATGAGTGGAAAAGGATTAGCAGCCAATTATCACTTCTCAAGACAGCCGTGCATTTATAGTGATCAGATGGTTTCTGTACAGGTGATGCTGACAAACACCACAGACCAAAAGATACAGAATATCCATTTAAGTGAAAAAAAGCTTCCAGCTGGTATGAAAATGCACATATTTACTTCAATAGGTAATTAAATTCTTATCTTGACACTAGCCATCATTATGTAAATTAAAAAAAAACTGATTTGGATGTTTTTAAAAAATCTGTGTTTATTAATTTCATTCATGATTTAATTAGCCTTCTACATTTATTGAATGTTTAATGATACAGGACATGATTATATTTGCCATTGAAATGTGTTGTACTCTATGACCTGATGTATAAGTTTCTGTAAAAATTCTGTAAATTTTCTGAGCAGGCATGATTAAGATGTAAGCTTGTACTACATTTTTATATAAAATAGTACATCATTGCAAGGTAAATAGCTCAAGGTATCTGCATGGGGCCTTCTGCAAAATACGTGCCATGGCATCATGATGCAAATTCTGCCTTTTATGCAGAATATTACAAGATAAATATAAAAAGGTAAACTTAGCCTTTAGCATGTGTTTTGTAATTTTGGAGTCTTCATTGTTGGGAACAGATGCATGCACTAAATAGCAATGATAAAATGGTCTGGATTATACTCTTGAAATGTAGTTATAATAGAAGTTTTCCTACTACATCCCCTCTCTCCCCTCGTCCCCACCCACTTTTGACATTTTTAAAATATAATTTCATTCAAAAGATATTCATGGAAAAAACTGGATAAAATATATTTAGAATATTTACCCATTCCTTCTGCCTCCTGTTGCTCTGAAACTACTTCGAAAAGTCACTGCTTGGCATCTGGCTTTGGATACTGCAGAGGGAATTGAGGATTTGTAAAAAAATAATCCTGTTTCTTACTGCTTTACTAGATGGTAATGGAAGAAATCCTTTTCTTTGAGGTGTTTGAATGTTCTTTGACATGTCACGATTTAATCATCTGAAGCGCTAAAAATTCTGATCTTGGTGAAGAAAATATACAAATCCCCCACAGAATTGTAATCAGTTAATAGATTCAAAAAAGTAGCATTAATACTGTTAGTAAATGCAAAGGTGCAGCTATCCAAAATTATCTGTAGAAATGCAGATTAACCATTTACTATGGTCACATTTCAGATAAAGCAAACATTGAGAAAATAAAATCACAGAATTTATTCTTCAACATTATTTGTTAATCGTTTGGTTTGAGGTTTATTTTTAACAATGAAAAGCAGAAAGTCCCATTATTTCTTCTGCAATTCTTTGATCTTTTTAAATAAGGTATTAAATATTATTTTTCTGTTATTTAAAAATGTTTTTAAACCCATGTGACAATTTTCCCACATTTCTCCCTAATCTCCTTTTCCATATTTAATTTTTAAATGGAGCATATTAATTAATTTCTTATGGTTGTAAAAGCATTAATGATGTCCTAATAGTATATCTGATATATATCATTGATTATCAGGCTTGCAAAATTATAAATGTATCTTGCTTTAGCTTCTCAGGGTGTTGACAGATCGTTTATTCAAACTTTTTCCTTGATAAATAAACACCATTTTAAAATCTCAAAGCTAAATCAAGCAAAAGGAAAATTAAGATAGCTTTTGTACATTGACATTATTTGAGTATTTGCTTATATTTCTTACTGATATCTTACTTTAGCAGACGCACAGAGATAAATTAATATAGATAAGGATTAGATATTGATAGGATGGTTTATCTGAAACTTATTCAGTGTTCACAACATTGTGTTTATTAGAATCCCTTGAACCTGGGAAATCTATTACCGTTCCAGTAGGAATTGACTTCTGTGATTCTACACAGGCTGCTAGTTTCCAGTTATGGTAAGTTATGCTAGAATGGCATTTCAAAAACAAATCGTTTATATGCAGTGTAAATGAATAACATTGATGTTCCTATGCTACTGGAATGTTAACATAGTTGACTGGAACACTTTTAAAAGAAAATGAATTATCTTTAAGGTTGATCAGTATATTCAATTTTGAGGTGAAAAAGTTCTTTCTGTCTTTATTTTTAAAAAAATAGCATAGTTTATAGCACAAAATATGGCATAGAATAATGATGTTTACTAATTTGATGATGATGTTTATTTATATCCTGCCTTTATTGCTTTTTATAAATAACTCAATGCAGCAAACATACCTAATACTCCTTCCTCTTCCTATTTTACCCACAACTACAACCCTGCAAGGTGGGTTGGGCTGAGAGAGAGTGATTGGCCCAAAGCCACCCAGCCTGCCTTCATGCATAAGAATATACAAAGTATATATCTAAAATATACAAAGAACATTTTCAGAGCCTTTAGAATACAATCTAAATTTTTATGCAGTAATGATTACTAAGATCAAATATCTCTGGAGAAGAATCAGAAGAGCCTCTACAGTGAGTTGCTGAGTTTCACAAAGCTTTATAATGTTCTACAATCTAGATAGTAAACAAATTAAGCTAACTCAGCCAGATGTTACATACTTGGGGGAATTATTTCTTAAGAGCTTGTGAGAAAAAAAACTGCAATTACAGGCAGGACTTATGACCAAAATGGAGCTCATAAGTTGTAATGGTTATAAATAAGGCCATTTATGTGATTGACTCAATTTTATGATTTTTTTTTGCAGCAGTTGTTAAGCAAACACCATAATACTGAAACAGAAGCAAATGAGGATTTTCAGCAAAACTATCATAAAATGGGTTCACATAACAGGGAAACTCTGCAAATGTCCATATATGTGGGCCTTTTGCCAAATGGTGCCATGTAACTGGGGAGAATGGCTGTTGGAACTTCAGAACCAGGTCACAAGTACCCTTAGAGAAGTCCATTCTAATTTTGAATGACTAAGCAACCTGTTGTAAGTTGAGGACTATCTGTGCAAGATTGAAGCATACTCTTATGTATTACCTGAAAGTTGGAAATTGGAAAATGAAAGAACGAGGACAGCAAAGTAAATGTAGGCAAAGTTTAATTTCAGAATAAAAGAATAACAGATTTGGAAGTGACCTTGGAAGTCTTCTAACCCAACCCCCTGCTCCACCCTCTATACCAGTGATAGCTAACCTTTTCCAGTGCCCAAAGCGCCCAAATCCCCAAAATGCAATGCGTGTGCACATGTGTACATGTACCCGGCATGACCCCACACAAGCGCACAGCCCCCATGCATGCGCACATGCACAAAGGAGATTAATTGGGGTAATGGCTCACATGCCCACAAAGAGAGTGTTGTGTGTCACCTGTGGCACGTGCACCATAGGTCCTATACTATTTCAGACAAAAGGTTGTCAAATCTCTTCTTAAAAGTTTCCAGTTTTGGAGCTTCCACAATTTCTGGAGGCAAGTTGTTCCACTGATTAATTGTTCTAACTGTCAGGAATTTTTTTCTAGTTCTAGATTGCTTCTCTCCTTGATTAATTTCCATCCATTGCTGCTTCTGCTTTCAAGTGCTTTGGAGAATAGGTTGATTCCCTCTTTATGGCAGCCTTTTAGATATTGGAACACTCCTCATATTACCCCTAGTCCTTATTTTCATTAAACTAGACTTACCCAATTCCAACAATCATTATTTATATCTTTTAGCCTCCAGTTCCATAGTCATCTTTGATGCTCTTCTCTGTACTTTTTCTAGAGTCTCACATTTTTTTACATCATGGCAACCAAAACTGAATGCAGTATTCCAAGTGTGGTTTTACCAAGGCATTATAGAGTGGTATTAACATTTTATGTGATCTCCATGCGAATTTCACCATCTCAGTCAATCACTTTTAGTTCTGAATCCTTCCCCTCCCTTGTTGTTGGAACTTCCCGGTTCCATCAATGAACAAATATTCTCATGTGGAGAAGCTTCTTATTCTGAGCCATAATGAATCGTCATCAATAATCACAGCAGCTTTTGACATCATATGTTCTAGAGTCATCCATACTTTTGGATTCTTCTATACTTACCTTGGATGAAGATGCTGGCAGTTAACTAATCCATTTAGTCCATTTAGGAATTATTTTAACATTTTGATAACAATTTTAATAATAATTTTTAAACAGATGTATAGTTTTAATTGCCAGGATAGTAATTTAATTGATTTTTTAAAATATTGTATATATACTATTTTAATATTGTGACTGGCTGTGCACCGCCCCGAGTCCGCGAGGAGAGGGGCTGTATATAAATCAAATAAATAAATAAATAAATAAAGGTGGCCCCTATTTTTCTACTTTTTTACATGCTTTCAAACTGCTAGGTTGGCTGAAGCTGGGACACGTAATGGGAGCTCACCCCATTACGTGGCACTTGGGATTTGAACCGCTGAACTGCCAACCTTTCCATAAACAAGCTCAGCATCTTAGTCACTGAACCACTGAGTAACTGCGTCACTAGTGATTTCGTCCCTAGTCACATTATACATATAGAGAAACAGACAAAGACAAAAGAACTTCCTGATCAGGAAAAGTTTGATGATGGCAGGTGCACCAATAGATCACTGAGTGATTATACTATCATTTTGAGGATTAAAAAAAACAAAGGATAGCAAAAACAGTTAGGAAATGCACCAATATGTATTTGTATATATTTTATTTATAAAGAGATTTACCCTGAGAAATTGACTGTGTCTAGTAAACTACGACTAAGCTTGACTTGCACTAGAAAATCATATTTTCACTAGGTTTCTGAAGATGTGCCAAACATTTGAATGATGAGTAAAGAATCCAATCCCTTTATAAATCACATTTTTTAAAAAAACACCAAGATACAGATTATCTGCTAAAGATAATGAAATGATAATAATGAAACTGAAAAGAATATTATTGTGGGCATAAACGAGCAAAGGTACTTTATTTTTAATATAATACTTCTGCCTTAAGAAGGCTCTTATATAAACTATACAAAATATTATTAAAGTAAACCAGATAAAAATGAAAAACTTTTAAAAGATTGAATCCATTATTATACTGTAGTAGTTTTGTATGTATATCCTATCTTGCAATGAAATGATTCTGGGCAGCTGCCAGCATTAAACATTAAAATCCTAACAAATAAATATATTCTCCTGGTATGCCGCCAGCAAGATTCCTTCAATTCCTTTTACTCTTTTGATGATCTAGCAATAGCATGTAGACTTATATATACCGCTTCACAGTACTTTACAGCCCTCTAAGTGATTTACAGTCAACCTGAACAATCTGGGTCCTCATATTATTGACCTCGGAAGGCTGTGTCAACCTTGAGTCTGATGAAATTCAATCAGCCAAACTGCTGGCAGCATCACGGGTCTTATCTTATTATATGATATCATATAATTTTGTTTGTTCTCTAACTCATGTGCAGGTCTTTCTATCTTGTCTTGTGATGTTGAGCATGTATCTTTCCATGCTCCCCCTATGCCTGAAGAGGAACGTTTTTGATAGTGTGTGCTCTAACATATACCAGCGAAACTTCACAATCAGTACAAAAGCTAAATTGATTTATATTTATATAAATATATTTATATTTATTCATATGCAGGAGGTAATAATCTATCAAGAGTAGTCCTGCTACTGTTCAGGAATGACTTCACCTTGGAGTTCAGTCTTACCATCTCCCTACTTTTAGGAAATGGCTAAAAAATGCATTATAGGGTATTTTCTTGATTTAATATATGGCATTATGTTAATTATTTTGTAATTTACGTTACTATTTTATCATAGATACTTTAATTGCATGTTGCACATTTTGTAAGCCATTGGCAATCATTTAATTGTAGCAGGTTAGAAATTCAATGAACAAATAAAAAAATTCTGCCATAAATCAAAAGTAACTTTTTTGACTTATATGGGCTAAATTTCAATTTTTCATTCTAACCTTTTACATCATTACTTCTAGGTAACTTATGAAATCTCAAGTAAGGCACTGTTTAAAAAGTATTCTTTTTTTTTAAAGACATGGCTTGATGCTATGTTGGAAAAGGACAGCTGGATTGGTTTGCGACAGAATGAACGTACATGGGAATTCAGTTATGATAAAAGTATAGATGTGTCAAAGTATACCTGGTAAGCAGTCAATGCCAACTGTTTTATTTAATTCTCTTTCTCTCACACCTACAAATAGATTAAAAGAAAGGAATGAGCTTTATATATAAACTCATTTTTACAGCATAAAGATAGAATAGCCATAATAGAAAACATGTGTTAGGTCTTTAAAAATATATTTACATTTGTTCAATAATAAATTCATTAAACAACCACCATAGATATTTTCTTGGTTTTGTGACTCAACTATGCAGTAGATTTTTATTCTAGTTGTACTTGTTGCTACTACTTGAAAGGCAATGAAATTAAGAAATTGAAAGTTACATAGTTGCAACAGTTTAAAAAAAAGAAAGGAAGAAAGAATACTCACTGGAAAATCACAACAGAAACAGATTGTGATGTAAATGTCTATGGAGATTCTCAGTTATCCAGGTCAAGGTTGTCCCAAAGTTCTTTTTTTCAAGAGGCAACTGAGACCACTTGTAGGAAATTTATCTATGTCCTCAGGATCACCTGAGTAGTGCAAATGGGTGTGGCTCCAGGATGTTCTCTGTGTTGTCTGCACCTCAAACATAAGCAGAAATGATTCCTGTAGTCTTCAATTTTTCTGGAAATCTGTTCATACTGCATTGGGATGAACACCCTTTGAATGGATTTGTATGAATGGTAGTATGAATGGATTTGAGGTGCAGAAAATACAGACTCAGACCCAACAGCCTGCGCCTGTCTTCAACAGTGAAGGGACACAGAACTCCACACTCAATTGTACTACTCAGGTGATTTCTAAAAGAATGCAAATGACCAGCTATCTGCAAAGATTATAAATCTTTCTATTCCCCACCATCCAGTCAGAGCTGAAGAAGCTTCTTGGATGAGAAGTGAAACATCTTCAAAGAAAAACAAGTCCAGTAGCCTCCTGCAAAAAGCACCTTTGGAATTTGTATGATGTATCTCACTAAACATTTATTTGTTTAAATCATATCTTTTGAAAAAGCCGGAAACATGTTGGCTCATTGTTGTCTTTGAAGTAGGAACATTATTGAATTTCAGAGAAGTATAAAATGCAAAGAACTAGGGAAAATATTTTAAAGGGAAAGTGGGGGGAGAAGTAAGGTAAAAACAAAATTAGGGGTGCAGATCAAAGGAGCTAAAGGTATAGAAAAAAGTAATTTCCCATAAACTAATGAATAACCATTAAAGTATATGGTGGCATCTATAAAACAAAAGACCTCTTAAATATTTCTGGTTTTATGATTTTCTGAAGCCTAATATGATTTCCTTCTGTTTGCTCTTTCCTGTCTTAATCATTTGTTCACTGATCAGGGAAACCTTTACTTTTACTTTTTGTTCAGGCTTTATACGCTCAGGCAGAGCAGCACAACTCTGGTGTGCATGCATGCACTGGCCAGCTGATTTTTGGGCCTTCTGGGCCCACTAGAAGTCAGGAAACAGGCTATTTCTGGCCTCAAGAGGGCCTTCTGGGGGTAGGGAAGCCCGTTTTCACCCTCCCCAGGCTCTTAGAAAGGCTCTGGAGCCCATGGAGAGTGAAAGACGGCCCTTCTGGAAGTGACAAAATGGCTGTTTCTGGCCTCCAGAGGGCCTTGGGGGGGGTGCGCCTATTTTTGTCTTCCCCAGACTCCTAGAAAGGCTCTGGAGCCTGAGGAGAGTGAAAACGGCCTACCATGCCAAAAGCAGGGTGAGTGTGGGGGATCGCGCATGCATGTAGAGAGGCGTGGTACATAGAATTATGGGTGTGGGCATGCACACAACACGACCCCTCCCAGCACACTCCACTCACTTTTGACATGCAATGGCAAAAAAGGTAGCCATCACTGTCCTAGAGGAATTTGCTGCTTGTTTTAAATTAGAAATTAAGGTGCATTGTGGCTTTTTTCTCAGAAGATCATGTTTAGCTGTACATGATCAGGAAAGGAGACATTAAGTTGCTAAATTCATAATGAATCCATGCATTGTCTTTCTAATTTTATAAATCTGGACTCTCAAAAATATTTATTAACTATGCTTTTCATTACACCACTATAACTAGGCTTTGGAAATTCCCTAGAACGTTCAATTATTGTGCTCTGATGATAAAAGGTGGCATTGGATCATTCCTATGTACTGAAGAGTATTACTACATATGTAAATTACCAATAGGTATGTAGAAACACAACTGAAACCATAAGGTTTAAGGATGGAGATTTTAAACATCCTCTCCCAGAATTCTCTAGTTCTTCTGACCACCATCCCTTGGAGTAGAGGTGTTGTAATTCTCACATTTACATCTTCTAAGAGGCACTTCACCTGGCACTCTTCTCCTAATCCTGATGCACGAAAGAGGACTCCTATAACCGGAGTTATTTTTAATTAATTACAAAGTAAAGATGACAAAGTTGTGCCATTTGCTGGCCATAGAGTTTTGATATGGTCAGTTAGGTGTCATTCTTTCACCTTTTAGTGACAGACCAAACTTACAAGGGATAAACAAAATTAAAATCTAAATAGAAAAGAAAACAGTAAAGAAGATAAAGAGGAGGGAGAAAAACCTAACTTAATTTCATATAAGCGAAATGGAAAAACTCAAGGTTAAAAGAATTCCCAGAGCTAAACGACAAAACAGAAAATGTGAAATGTAAAACAATATAATGCTTTGCCAGACTACAAAATAGTGTCTGCCAATCATTTGATCTAAGATTCAGATTTTGTTATTAGGATATGAATTAATTTAAAAACAATGCCATATCTTCCTGATTAGCTTGGAAAATAGATGGCTAGGATTCCACACAATTTATGTTGTAGAGAGAAAAATACTGGTGGTCCTCCACTTACAACAATTCACTTAGTGATCAATCAAAGTTACAGTATCACTGAAAAATATGACAGCTTTTCACACTTATGACTGTTACAGCATCCCCAATGGTCATGTGATCAAAATTCAGATGCTTGGTAACTGATTCATAATTATGATAGTCGCAGTGTCCCTGGAGCCATGTGATCACCTTTTGCAGCCTTGTGACAAGCAAAGTCAATGGGGCAGCCAGATTCACTTAACAATCATATTATTGATTTAACAACTGCAGTGATTCATGAACAACTCTGGCAGGAAAGTTCATTAAATGTGGCAAAACTCACTTAACAAAGTCTCACTTAATAATAGAGATTTTGGGCTCAGTTGTGGTCGTACGTTGAGGACTACCTGTGTAAGCAATATAATTAAAATATATTTTAAAAAATGACAGGGACAAGCCCCTTTCTTTATTCAATCTACTTCTTAGAATTATGAAGAAAAATTGGAAGAGGGGATGTTATGTGCAGCACTTCTAGCTCCAGAAGGAAACAAGGAATACAAATTTATCAAATATTATTTACCTATTTAGATGGAAATAACAGTGTTTTGAAAGCAACTATGTCATGTTCCTACCTTGTTTCCTGGGGGGTATTAGTGGTTTTTATCATAGCTATTAGGGAGTTGGTTGTTGCAATTGAGACATAATGATTTCTTCTATGCGCCAAGACAAAATCTTTGTCTGTCCAATCACACTTGACCAATAAAAAAATCTATTCTGTTCTATTCCTCCATTTATTCTGGAGTTCTGCTTACACATTTAAGAATGATGTCTCCTGAAGAGAGAGTATTTGGGACAGATCTGCCTTTTGCTTACAAACAGAAGCACATGTCTTTCAGTGGTGGGTTTCAAATTTTTTTACTACCTGTTCTGTGGCTTCATGGGCGTTGCTTGGTAGGCATGGCAGGGAAAGGTTACTGCAAAATCTCCATTCCCTCCTGATCAGCTGGGCAGGCAGAGAATAGATGGGGCAAAGCCAGTCAGGGATTGTATTTACTGGTTCTCCAAACTACTCAAATTTTCTGCTACTGGTACTCTGGAACTGGTCAGAACCTGCTGAAACCCACCTCTTTAAATGTCTTTTAAAAATCAATAAGGGTATGATAGATCCTGCTGGCTCAATAGTCTCGGACTACATTCATAGCAAGGTACTATTAAGAAATTTACTATTCATGTGTAGCATTTAAGGAAAGACCATGAAATGTGAGCATTCTTCTATTTGACTATTAAAATATAATGTTTCTCATTCCTTTTTTACAGTTGTAAGTCTGAAACTTTATACTTTTTAGGCATTTATAATTTGGTCTAGTGAAGCATCATTGGGGAAATAATTGCGACTGTACTAGATCAAGTGTTTCCATTATTTTTCGCAAAATAATTTTATTCATTTTCATAGGGTAGGGGAAAGGGAAAGGGGAAGATTATAATTCCATGTTTAAATCAACAGTCTGAAATCTGGGTTTAATACTAAATAGTGGGTAATAATGTAATACCTTATCTTCCTTAATTACCTTATATTTTTTAAAAAATCAAAGTTTAAAGAGTTCATAATATTCTCACAATTATTTCGCTTGATGTTCTATTAACCATCGGTAGGGTATTTCCATGTTCCAAAACCTAATAAGTCTATCTTATCTTTCTTTTCATTATTAATATATCAGTTTCATAGTCACAAAAATTACTTAATTTCCATTTTCTTAATCATATCTTTAACATTTTAATAAGCACATCTAATGTTGTTTATTATTTATCTTGTGATCTCAATTTTCTAGGGGACAACCTTCCCTGCTCCCAGGGTCTGGCCAATTGAGTTTCCTCCTTTTCCTTCTCTCTTCTTGTTGGTAATATGTCTTCTTCACCTTTCTTCTTGGGATCCTTCTCCTAGGAAGACACTATGCTCTTTGTAGAAATCCTCTGCTTCACTACTATTATTTAATTTGTATCTTTTCTCATGCCAGAATATTAACACTGCTTCCGGCATCAGCCATCTAAAAATTATTCCCTTGGCAAACAATTTCTTTGTTAGAAATTGATACTTTCATCTAGATTCTCTTATTTTTTTTGAAATTTGTTTAAGGACTACACATTCCTTTCCTTTGTATCATAAGGGTTGACCTCTCATCACTCAGGATTTCATTTCTCTTGGTTCTTTTGAGGAATTTTATGTGAATTTCTCTCGTTATTTTATTTTTTCTAGCATAATTTGAATCAATTTCCCACAACATTTGCTCTATTTCTGTTCCAATTAATTCTGCTAATATCTCTCTCATTAATTCCCTTAACCCTTTGCCATTTTCTTCAATAACATTTTGAAATCTCAGGAATAATGATAATCTTTCCATTTCCATAATTGCCATCTTGTTTTCCAGATTTACATTTACTTGGTTTTCTTTTTTGTAGTTGCTCCAATTTCTGGTCTCTCTTCTTTTATTTCTCCTCCATCTGTCTTATTCTCTGTTGATTCTCTGTTGTAGTTTGTTGCAATTTTTCCAGTTTTTGCTCTATCTTAGCAAAGTCTTTTTTAACTTCATCTTTCAAATCTATAATTGCTTGTAATACTGCTT
>JANHFP010004273.1:39174-49553 GCA_032468135.1 Calamaria suluensis | reverse complement strand
TGTCAGCCTAAGCAACTCATAAGCAAATACAGTGAAAACTAGCTAGACAGGGAAGGGAAAGAAAAGAGCAATTCTCTATATATATCTAACAGCACTTGCTGAGGCTGACATACCATTTGTTATTTGTGTTGTGTGAACTCTTAATCCAAATTTCATTGGAAGCAGACATGAAATAACTTTGCTTTTGCAGAAATGATACAACCAAAATTTCCAATTAATGTTTTTCTACCTGCAAGAAATTAGATCTTACTAAATCATCAGTTGTATAGTTAAAATATTGTCACTTCTTGATGGCATAGCATTGTTATAATCTGAAACTTTGTTTATGAGCAATGCAGTTACATTCATAGTAAGCTGTTAATGCAAATCACTATATTTCTATTATTTTCTGAAAAAATTGAACTGAAAAAATTTCTGGAAATCCTTCTTATGCAAATTTGGCTTATCTGCACAAAGCATTTAATGTAAGAATACTTTCTTTTCCACCCACAAATGAACAAAACAATCCTTTTAAAACAGATACTTAGAATATTATATGATTTTGATTTTTTCAAATTTGTATAATACATTCTTCCTGATAAACATTCATAAATTTTTGTATTCTTATAGTAAATATAAATACGTACTATACATATTTTTTCTCACATACTCGCTAGAGACAACGACTTGTGGGGGAAAAAATTAAACTCTCCAACTGGCAAACTTGGCTAATACTATATTTGAAATTGCATCCTTTATTGTTAGTAATGAACAGTGTGAAACAAACAATTTTCTGTACAAAACTTTAGAAAACTTTCTGCCTTGAATCATTAAGCATGGATAAAGTCTAGAACATGATGGCTAACCTTTTTGCCATTGCATGCCAAAAGCTGGAGTGCGAGGGTGGGGTTGCCTGTGTGCCCACACCCATATTTCTATGCGTCCTGCCCCCCTGCGCGTGTGCACATGCCCCCCCCTCTGGGGAGTGGGAAGGCTCATTTTCACCCTCCTCTGACTCCTAGAGAGGCCCTGGAGGCAGTGGAGAGCCAAAAACGGGCCTTCCCCATCCCCCTGGAGGCCCTCTGGAGGCAAAAATCAGTCCAAAAATCAGCTGGCCGGCACACACATACGCACCGGAGCTCTGCTGGTGTGCCCACCAATATGGCTTCGCATGCCACCTGTGGCACATGTGCCATAGGTTTGGCATCACTGGTCTAGAAGTTATAATGCTCCAGTTCAGTATTTCTAAAGAGAATAATTGCATACGGCATGGGGAATAATTGCAGACTCTTGTTCTGGCATATGTTTGTGATGCTTATGAAATTATGAAGAGTCTCAGAATTCTAACTGTGCAGCTGCTACTGACCAACATCCATATTTTAGATGCCCCCAATTGGCATGAATGACATTATATTTTACAATCCAGAGAATTGTTTGTTTTAGCAACCAATACTTGACTCTTCTAGCATTTAAATAATGCTTTGAAAACCAAATTTTTAATTTTATAGTGTATTAATGGCCATTTTTCGCCATTAAATTCATATACCTGGGCTTGATCAAAAATTTAAATTTAAATTTTTGAATTGTTGAAGATTTTGCAAGCCAAAATGCATTCACAAAACAATTTTTCATTATGATACTCCACTTTAAACTTAATATGATAACAATTTTTCTTACTTTACTTGTATTTGACTTTCAATGTTAATTTTCAAACACTTTTCCCCAGGTAATCATTCAGTTTAAAACTCACCGGCTTCCATTCCTCTAATAATTTATAAAGTTCCAGGCTATGGTTTTCATTAAAAAAATAATCTAAATATCTTTCCAAAGTAAAAATAGAGGCACTAAACTATATAGATATGTATCCATATCAATGAACCTATCCCCAATCTTATCAATGGAAAAGTTAATGATTATACTAAAGTGATAGAATATTTTTTCTGTGTTTCAGGGGTGGGCTCACAGGATTGGGAGAGGTTTAAGGCTGAGGTATTGAATATAATTGATTTATTGATTATGTACTGTCAATTCATTGTCAACTCTTACCAACCACAGATATATCTTCTCCATTTGACCTGTTGTTAGGTCTGCAGTGGTGCACCCAACACCATTTTAATTGACTCCATCTGCTTGCTACTGGTCATTGTCTTCTTCTCTTCTCGCTAAAGCGAGATATTCTAAAACAGCTAGGTCTTCTTATGAGTCCAAAATATAATAATTTGAGCTTAGCTAGCTACAATATTCAGGTGTTTTCTCCATCACCAAAATACAAGGTATAAACATTCTTTCTATCATGTTTCAAATGGCAATTTTTGCTTTCACAGACAGTCAGAATTTTGATATTTTAGGTATGGACATATTATAGCACCTCATTAATTTCTACCCTACCAAGTTTGGGATAGTGGCATGTAGATGCAGTTAAAAGTACGAGTACCCCTCCATTCCCAGTTCCAAGTTGCTGTGGAATAATTTGAAACAGATGCAACCAAATGCATCTATTATTTTTTTCCATAATCCATAGCAAAGGCACTTTGCTTTGGATGTATGACTTAACATATTTTTTTGCAAATAATAAAACAAAACTATTTTTCATTTTTTTTGTAAGACAAGCTTGAATATTTGGCATCTGCCTTTTCATGTAAAGCTCTAATCTGCACTGGATGATTATTTTGTCAACATAACATGGCATCCTGTTAAGTCTCCTCTTCTTTGGTATCAGTGTTGTAGTGATTTCTAATCTATTGTCAACTGTATGATTCCCAATTTGCTGTCACTGTTTTGTTCTTATGTTACTTGCCATATTTCTGTAGATATTCCATCAAATCCTGTAATCTTCTGACTGGTTAATGATAGAGTGCTTATCTAACTTCATCTTGTAATAATACACATCCTTATTAATAGGGACATGTTCTAATGTTGAATTTAATATTGAATGATCTCTATTTAAAATATTCCTATTTGTGTGCAAAGATCGTCTCTGCAGAATTTTACCATTTATGAGTCATATGGAATCAGTATTCCATTTTAATTAACAGTGTGTTAGTTTTAAATCTGCTATGTGCTATTTTGATTTTTTTGATGAATCAAGATAGGTATGGCAACTATCCTGATTGCTGTCCACTAGAGAGCAGCACTGCTTTTATATCTGAAATTAAGAAGTGCAAAATATATGGATCACTTTTTTTCTCTATGTTGTTGTCAACTGATTCTCTGAGCAGAGCATGCTTGCAAGCCAGTTTATGTTTAAACCACTATGGATTATTTGTGTAAAATTAACCTTTATGGCTGAGACCTCAGTTTTACAATTTGATTATTATAGCTGCTTGTCAGTAATGGGAACGAGACAATGGTGCTGTTTCTGATTTCCTTTTTTGACACAGAAATACTGAATTTTTCAGGGAAACCAATTCTTTTTCAGGGTGCAAAATGTCATAATAACCTAAGAGATACTAAATTTCAGAAAAGCTATTAAATGTTGATACAAATCAAATGGTTTTTTCTGTAGTGTTTTTCAATATTAAATAACTGCACATGCCATTCTGTTTCCCAACTTATAATACTTATTGTTTGGTTTGAGTTGAATTGTGGTAACTACATTATAAGGATAAAATGAAAGTAAACAATGCAATGGCAATCATACTTTTCTAGACATAACTGTGAATCTGCCAATATAACTAAGTGGCAGAGAGGGGGTTGAGGATAAGCCTTGCTTGCCTGTCTGTCTGCTTTTCTGTGGCTTTATTTTGTTTGAAGCACAGCTAGAGAGAAAAGTTAAAATTTCTGGGTGTGTACAATATATTAAAATGTAGAATCGAATTGTTTTAGAAACTCTTATTTCACCATCTAGTTACTTTCTAAAGTGACTTTTCTTTATGACTTACAGCTCTATGTTACTGATATAAGAACAGGAACAATTGTTTTCATCACTTTGGACTGGTTTATGCTAAGTTTATGGTTTACAATAGTTACAAGATTGTAGATTCTTCTCATGTCTGCTTATAGACTACCCTGATATTTCAGATTGGAAGATTAATTCATTGTACAATTTCATTATTCATTTGTCAACTTTGGGCTAATTATTTTTATACAGCCAGGGCTGGGCCTCTGGTGACGGTCTTTCTTACTAATAGGATTCTGTCTGCTTCAGCAGGCAATAAATGAAAGCTACATGCAGAGAGTAGGAAAAAAGTTGTAGCATGAATGGGCTATTGTAACAGCTTCTAATTAATTTGAAAAGAGGAAGAAATTGAGCTTGGATCAGAACTACCCAAAAGAAAGCATGCAGTTGAAAAATGTTGCAAATCTTTTGTAGCCAATGATTATATCAATTAATAAGCAATTAAAATCTTTTTAAAACAAAAGGGATAATGTAGTGTCCTTCTGATTCTAAAAATTGTGATTTGTAGACCAACTTATAAATCTTTCTCTTCATGTTAAGAATGAAGAAGCGACTGGGAGCAGCACTAGTTTTAAAAATCAGCAGTTTATTACTTTAGAATTCAAATCAAGAATGTTCTTTCGTAATTAGACTTTGCTTTATTGCTTCCTTTGAAGGAGAAGGGTACCCAAATATAATCTGAAGGGCTTTTTAAAAAAAATCTGAAGGCTATCAAGCATTCCTTTTAAGTGTAGATCTCTTTCAAAATGGATATACATTAAAATGATCAGCATTTAATTTCAAAACTTATGATTTGTGAGCATTCATTTAACAATTGTTCAAAGTTACAGTGGTGCTGAAAGGAGTGAGCTATGACATCCTCACACTTTTGACTGTTGCAAGCAGTCATGTGATCCAAATTGAGGCACATGGCAACTGGCATGTATTTACAATGACTATAAGATCCTACGGTCATATGATCACCATTTACAACCTTCCTAGAGGGTTTCCAAAAAACAACACCTTGGGTTATTTATAAAAATAATAAAGACTCTGTGTGTGTGTGCATGGATGTGTGTGTAACAAAAGAGAAAGAGAAAGCCAATGGTAAAAGACAGATTTGGTTAACGACTCTGTGATTCATTTAATTACCATGGTGAGTCACTTAAGTAAAAAAAAGATGTAAAAATAGTCAAAACTCACTTAATAACTGCATTGCTTGGCAATGGAAATTCCAGTGCCAATTGTAGTCATAAATGAAGGATCATCTGTACTCTTTGAAAATAGAACCATCCCCCATGCGCTTTATATGCCAGGGTTGTACATGCTTATAGATATTTGAAGATAAAAACAAAACAAAACCCACCCCCTCGGCTTTCGTAATCCCTGTCAGATTTGTATAATTAATCGGAGTGCACAAAGGAGTGGTTTTTTAAAAATTACATAGTTTAATAATTTCAAGTTTTTATCTTGAATGTATAAAGTTGCATATTCTTCCCTTATAAGAAAAAATGTGTACAAATGTACATTGAGATTATGAAAGCTGGAGAACAACTTGGTGAAGTTACAAATGAGAAGTGTGTATGTATTGGTTGCATGGGGCTATACATTTATTTGCCATGTGCCTTGGTCTCCTAAGTGGACTACCTCCATCATTTTAGAACCAGTGTGTTATCCATTAAGTTTGTTCAACAAGTTTGTGTATGTTTTCTTTACTTAGAAGAAGTGTTCTTGAATGTTGTCTGGGTGTTACTTTACTAAAGTAATATTTACCTCCCACAACCCATAAAATTTGTGACCAAACTTGCTTACCTTTTTAAAAAGATTTGTCTTTTAACAGAACAATGCTATGTGAAACACTACAAGTCATCTGACTTACATAAGTGCTTCCAATATTAGCTTGTCTTAGATATAATAGCAGCATTAATCCCTGCCACATGGGAAGTTAATACTTGTTTGAAGGTGGAGGTACAGATTTCTTGCTATTACAACAAAACCTTTTTCCAAGGGATTCTAAGCTATTTATTTCAAAGAGTTTTTTCCCCTTAACTAATTACTTAAGTGACATGAAAAGCACCCAACCAGAATTGACCCCATTGTGCCTTTGGGCTATGTTTGCTTTTATAATAACATTGACTTTATATCGCTTGCAGTTTAGATTAGAACAAGAGTAAAATGAACCTTGAGGCTATGAAAAACCATGAGAGCCCCAGCTCTGGTGTCTTTATTATGTGAAATTCAGCATAATCAGCTTCTATAGTCCCAGGACACAAATGATAAAGAAGTAGATTAATAGGAGTATTGTTTACTTAATTATCACCCTTTCCAAATTGATGGGAGAAACATAGATTTTAACATTTTGCTGAAAGAAAAGACTAAATGGCACTGTTGGCATTGCTTTGATGGAAATGTTTTTTTCTTCTTAGCCCTGAAGAGTGAAAATAGTTTATTTAATCTAAATAAAATAAATACATTGACCTATGGAGAGTGCAGTTAGGAAAGGCTTATATTTTCCTAAATTAGTATAATGTGTTACAAGATTTTGATGCTGATATACTTAATATTTTAAAAAAGAAATTACTTTTCATTTAAAGAGAAGCTGCTTCCTGCTGAAGAGGCTAATATTTTAATTAAGTCTAGAGTGAAGCTTTTTGAGTATCTGCTGATAAACTCCCACTTTTATGTTGATGGTAATTAAACAGATCCCTAAGGAGCCCAGGAGGCGCTGCACAAGGCCCATGCTAATTGTCAGACATGAGACACTGACCAGTTGGTTTGCTCTTGAATAGCTGATGGCGTGCTGTCAGCACAGCAGTTTTATTTTTATGTATTGTGAGCTGTTGTCAGGGCTAACTGGGTCTTATTGTGGCTGAAGATGTTGCGCAAATTGAGGCAGATGGCTCTGATTCAGACACGTGTCATTCAGAAAGGGGAGAGGGAATTGGCCCCGCAAAGTGGGGTCACTGTGGGTCGCAGACCTGCTCCACACTTGTTAGTGTTTTCAAAAGCCCATGTGCAGCAACTTTGTGGTGCCTTGGGTTCTCCCTGGGTTTTTTTTCCAAGCAGAGAAAGGGGGGGGGGGTAGTTTGCTTTGTGGAACGTTGAAAAGTAGCCTCTTGCCATGTCTTTCCATCCTGTCTCTGGGGTCTGGCTCTGCATGTAGAATGAATTAACAGGATTGACAGAAGTTCATTGTGCCTAAAATGGCTTTTCAATCAGTTGCAGTGCTTAAAAGACTAGTTTTGCTTTTAATTCCATGTAATGAGTAGGTTTTTCATGTTTTGGAATTTAGTAATAGAGGATTATAGCTCCTGATTCCTTTTATTGGCTAAAGTCATTAGAAATCTATTTAATGTTCCAATATGTAAAACGGAAAAGATCTGTTAATTTGGAAAGTTTGAATTGTTGAGGGTGCTTAAGAGTGTATGTTATGGAGACCCTTCTTTATTGATTACCATATATATTATATTAACAAGACTTTGACTCCTGAATGAATACAGTCAACCTTCAGATCAGTTATGTGCTCCGCGAAGCAAAATTCAGGCAAAATTCAAACCAAACTATTACGTTTTAAGCATTTTTAGTATTCTTCTATTCAAATTCTATAGATACAACTATAGAAAACTGTACTAATTTTATATTGCATTGTGCAATGTTAAAGGTTCGGCTTTGGAAAAGCTTTGTATTCTATGGGTGTCTTATGAAGTTTCATCCCCTTAATCACTGAAACGAACACTGCATCTTATGTTAGTTTTGTAGAGAACCACTCACCAATTTTGTTTTTAATCTGTTAGGTTTGCGGCTAAAACTGTGCACAGTGGGTCACTTGTGCTTGTCACTGTGGAGCTGGAAGAAGGATCCACAGCACAGCTCTTCATCAACACAGAGAAGACGGTGATTGGCTCCATTCTTCTGCGGGAGCTGAAGCCTGTCCTGTCCCAGGGGTAACCCGCTTACATCTGGACTTCAGAATCTGGCACACCACAACAGTGCCTGGCATCTACTACGACTGCCTTTCATTTATAATAATAGCCTTTCCATCTGGCGGTGGGGGAAGAATACACTCTTGACATTCTTGTCTCCTGTTTTAGAATGCTATAGTGTACATCTATCACGCAAAAAAGTATATTGCTCCACTCTTCCTTTTTTTTTCTAACCAAAGAAATAGGTATTTTACTCTCGGTTAAATTTTAAATGTTACTTACCCATTTTCCCTTCAGCCTGATTTTCCCTTTCCTTCTACTAGTTTTATTATGATTTTTTAAAAAAATTCTGCAAAGACAGGAAAAAAAGCTGATAAAAGCTGACTTAGAAAAATACTTTTAAAAAATAATCAGTTTAATTAGAACAATTAAATAATGTTTATGGAAATCAGTCTGAAATGGTCCATCATGAGATAAGCTTTTGATAGGGAATTTGGGGGCAGGGGGTGTAATTTGAAAGGAATAACATTTTTAGTGTCCATTGCCCAGTGGTTAAACCTGTATTAATCATTTATTTGTACCTGCTTTCTGTAGCTGCCATAACCCCTAAACATTGAGATGCTAATAAAAGTCATATTATGATAAATATTGGTTTTTCTCTTTTTTCTGACAATTGGATGACACTCTAACTGATTTATATATACATTCTACATATTTAAACACACCTAGTTTGTTGTGTTACTGAAATAGCACTAGACTACAGATACTTCAAACAAAAAGAGCTGTGGTTCAATTATCCTTCACAGTTTTCTGGCCATGCAATCCATCACCGCATTGGGTTTACCAGCAAAAACTACTTTCTGTAGATACTTGCATCTTCAGAAATTCTTGAGTGGACCTCTAAGTAGTCACACTGAACTTTTAAGAAACTCCTCGGACAGGGAGGGGATGTATCGCACAGGAGGCTGAGATTACAGGATAAAAAACAATGATAGAAGTACTTGTTTGGTAAAAGGTTGAAGGTGCCAATATGAGAAGTGGAGTCTGAGTTTAAATTATGTTTATATTTAAAATGATCGGAGTTGAGAAGGTCGGACAGAAGCTCAATGGAACATCTAATATGAATATCCTATTACATAATATTATAGTATTGATATATTTTATATATAACCAGTAGAACTGCTGTAACAAAGAAATTATACAGATAAATAGATGATCATATGTTATATTGTATCAGATCAATGATGTGGATACATATAGCCCTGAATTACAAGCTGTTGTACTAAAATGGTTTTACATCCCTTTTTACCCTGTTCCTCTTATATGAAAAATACCAATAAAATATAGTGGTTTTTTTTTTAAAAAAAGAAACCTTCAGAAACCTATCAAAGGAAGAATACCCTGTAGTAAATGCTTAGGCTCTAATAGGTTCTTTTTTAAGTTGCTAATATTCCTTGTGAAAGAACAGTCCTACTGCTACATATTATGAATACAAGTAATACATTTTATTTCTGAAATCCAACAGCATTGGATTTCCAACAGTGTTTCATTTGTTGAATTTTTGGATACAGGGATTTTTACCGGTTTTCTATTTATCTTATTTATTACCAAACAACCCATGGCCCTTTGGGTCATTCTTACCTAACTGTAGAGGAACAGAATGACCACGGGCAGATTGTTATTGTTTAGGTTCTAAAATTAAGAAGAAAACATTTTATTAAAGATGCATAGCCATACAAATACAAAAGACTTTTGTTCAACAAAATACGCATTTGATGTTAACATTTGTGGTTGATATGCCATTTCTTGAATGTATTCCAACATCTTCACTTCTTTTTTCTTAGCTTAAAGTGGCATACAACTGACCATGCTGCAATACTGATTTCTCCAGATTCTTATGAGTTCTTTCATAATCATCCACATTCTATTGCAAATACTTGGAAGATCCAAGTTCCCCATTAAAATCGTGGGATATCCTATCTTGTATTCCAGTTTATGTGATGGCAATCTAAAGAGTTGAGTTTAATGAAGGAATTATGTGGCAAAATGAGAAGTGTTAGCTGATAGTATTGAAGGAAGACTATTCTTTCATCATTCTAGGAAACTGTCCAACACAGGTGTCTTCAACCTGCAGCTCTGGAGCCGGATGCAGCTCTTTCATTCCCCTGCTGTGGCTCCCTGTCTGCTAAACCCACCACTGGCTGGCCTTGCTGTCCCCTCCCAGTCACTCCTCGCCTGGCCTGAGAAGGTAAGGGCAATGGTGGAGGATGGAAACTCGCTCCATATTCCAGAGTAGGAGTGAAGCACCTGTGTACTTGCCATATCTTGCAGGAGCTTCTTCCGGCCCTTGTTGGTACTGCATGCACCTTGGTTGCTCAGAGAGATGCTCTCCGCCCCAAGACACTGGCCCAGCCCAGTTGCAGCTGATGCTCTGCATTGTAATTAACTCCAAGACAGGAAGGGGACACCGTCTCCCCCATGTGAGAGGAGAGGACAGCAGAGAGGGTGGCAGGAGGAAAAAACAAAAAACGGAAGGACTGTCCGGCTGCTGGGAGGGGTTTTTTGGCCTCTCTCAGTTATAGCCTGGATATGATGCTGGT
>JANHFP010004273.1:14777-25152 GCA_032468135.1 Calamaria suluensis | reverse complement strand
TATTTTTGAGAAACAAAATAGGTAACATTCATGTTGCTGAAATTTGCCCCTGGATTTCAAGATGCCAACAATGGTTTGTTCAACGAAGTATGATATACAAACTGTGGTTCAGGACGGAGTGTGAACTCAGTCACAGAAAGCTGAATGATGTCAGATTATTTGTTGTTTGTCCATCTAGCCCAGTAAATCTCTACCCTCCAACTCTAGTTCTACAGGCTATTAGCCAAGAGAATAAATTAAGACATCTTAGACTTTTCATTCTTCATGAAAATATTGACTTATCTCTGAATCATCACATTCCTTCCTTCCTTCCTATAGTCCCAAATCAGAAAGCTGTACAGTAGTCCTTAACTTAGAACTGCAATTGGGAAGGGATGCAGTTGTAAAGCATGACACACATAACTGCACTGCAAGTCCCAGGTGGATTACAGATAGGCTGGCAGGTGGATTGTGTGACTGTTGCTGGGTGGAAAAAGGAGAGGAAGTAGTAGAGGAGGTGTGGTGCCAGCACAGCTGCTGTCACGTGGGAGAGGAGATGTGTGAGTGACAGAATAGGTGAGGCACAAGGGTAGCAGATGCTATTGGGTGGGAGAAAGTGCAAGAGTGGCTGGGGAGGTGTGCTATGGGTGTAGCAGTGCTCAGGGAAGGTGCATAAAGGTGTGCAGGTGGCTGGTGATGCACAGCAGCAGCAGCACAGAGGGGCTGGGGAAAGGTGCATGTATAAGGAAGATTAACCCAAGCAATTTGTGTCCGTCCCTGTCAGTTTCCCCATTGAATTTTCTGGTGGGAAGATGGCAGGGAAGATCACAAATTGAAATCACATAATTATGGGATGCTGCAAGCACCAGTGGGAGCCAGTTGCCAGGCACCACATAATCCTGAGCGGGCTGGGATGGCTGGAACATCAAAACCGGTCAAAGCCACCACACATAACTGGTTGCTGAATGATTACCTGTTAACTGAAGACTATCTGTAGTCTCCGAAAGGCTATGTGAATACAATTACAACTTGATGCTTCCACAACTAAAAGTGATCATATCAAGACAATCTATTTGGGTGTCCGAGTCTTGGGACAGACTCGGATCTACCCACCACCTAGGGAGATGCATCTGTCTTGCAGCCTAACAGACAATCAAGCTCCCAACAACCATCTCTGAATTTGGCAGCTGATTCCCCACCCCACCCCCAAATCTTTACATATTGCAAGCTTTGATTCCCTTAGGCCTCTTTTTCCCCCAGGATTATTACAATTTCCTTGATCTCACTCAGCCTTACCTTTTTTGAAGAAAGCAAGAGAGTCTGAATAGAATCAAAATTTGGGAACAGCTGAATTTCTTCCATAATATGCATTCCATTTTCATAGCTGATTGCTTTGTGAAGAGCACCTTGATCTGAAATGACAGAAGGCAATCTTTTTGGCAGCTGTGTAAAAATAAACACACAATGACCATGCTTGGCAGTCTACATATTCCTTCACAAGATATTTCAAAACCTTTTAGCTTTCTCTGCTTTTTCAATGTTTTACCTATTAAGTAGAATAGAATAACAGATTTGGAAGGGACCTTGGAGGCTTCTAGTCCAACCTCCTGCCCAGGCAGGAAAACCCTACACCACTTCAGACAAATGGATATCCAACATCTTCTTAAAAACTTCCAGTGTTGGAGCACTCACAACTTCTGGAGGCAAGTTGTTCCACTGGTTAATTGTTCTAACGGTCAAGAAATTTATCCTTAGTTCTAAGTTGCTTCTCTCCTTGATTAGTTTCCACCCGTTGCTTCTTGTCTTGTCCTCAGGTGCTTTGGGGAATAGCTTGACTCCCTCTTCATTGTGGCAGCCTCTGAGATATCGGAACACTGCTATTATGGCTTTGACAGGTGGACCGTAAAGAAGGCCAAAGAGTTAATGCTTTCGAATTGTAGCGCGGGAGAAGATTCTTGAAAGTCCCCTGGACTGTAAGATCAAGTCAGTCAATCCTAAAGGAAATCAACCATGACTGATCTTTGGAAGGACACATTCTGAAGCTAAGGTTCAAATAATTTGGTCACCAAATGGGAAAAGAGAGTCCTCTTCCTCCTTGGAAGAGACCCTGATGTTGGAAAAGACTGAAGGCAAAAGGAAAAGGAGACAGCAGAGAATGAGATGCTCGGATAGTGTTACAGATGCAGTGAACCTGAATTTGGGCAAACTCTGGGAGACAGTGAAGGACGGCAAGGGGGTGCTGCCATGTTATGGTCCACGGGCAGGTGTGAAATCTAAAAATTGTTGCCACCGGTTCTGTGGGCGTACAAACCGCCCGCCTGGTTTCTGCAAAGGCAGACGTCCCCTGCAGGGCGATCCAAAGAGGGGAGGTGAATGCTGCAGAAAAAGGCAGCGCAGAAGACAGGCAAGCATGGCAGAGCTGCAGGGAAGGAATTAGGTTGCTATCTCCCTGTCCGACAGCCGTGGCATACTTGCCTGCCTTCTGCGCTGTCTTCTGCTTGCCTGCCTTCACAAGCTGGCCACGGGGACACCAGGAAGGCAGCACACAAGACAGATAAGCATGGCATGGCCGTGGATCGGTTTTGGGGGGGGGGGTGGCCAGCCAGCGATCGCTACCGGTTCTGCAAACCAGCCCAATCTCTGCTACCGGTTCAGTCCTGGTGTTTGGGTGAAATCTAGCAGGTTCTGACGGGTTCTGGAGAATCGGTAACAGAAATTTTGAGTACTTCGGAAAATTGGCAAATACCACCTCTGGCTGTCCCCAGAGTTGGTGGGGATGGAGATTTTGCAATATCCTCACCCTGCCACACCCACCAAGCCACAGTATGCCCACCAAGCTATCCCCACAGAACCGGTAGTAAAAAAAAATTGAATTTCCCCACTGCATGGGTGCATCAACAACTTGCATACCAGAAATTCTGTCTCAATTGTGGTGATGACTCCAGAAGTACCTGTATATTGTTTAACCTTCTTGGCATCAGTGACAAAGTTCCAGTCAAAAGCTGAAAAAAAAATTCCTACAACAATGTAAGTCTACTTTCTATGAAATAAATATTTCCTGCATCAAAAGACTGGTTTTTCAGTTGCAATATTTTCCCAACAAATCATTATTTTCTAGAACATATGCTAGTAATAATATCAAATCAATAACAATATGCTTTTCAAATTCACCATAGAAAAAGTGTGTGATCTACAGACTACAGTGATCATAGATTTGAAAGGGCTATATTGAAGCTGATTGCTAGAATCAAGAAATAAATTAAATAACATAAATCTAGACTGTCACTCTGTTGACATACGAGGGAAGGAAAGAAGCAGACAATTTACAATGTGACAATGCACAAAGCCTTGAATGACGAGTGCTTAGAAAACGGTCCAAAATAAAATTTAAAGGCCAGGCAATATTTAAGGCTGAGCTTACTGTGTAACCTCCTTTTGCCAGATCTCCTTTTGCCAATTCCTACAAAGGGGTTGATTTCCCATTGTCTTAAGTAGTCTTGCAATGTCTAGGAGTTGAAAGATTTCTAATGATATTTATATTTATTGTTTCAATTACTTTGAATTGAAATTTAATTGAATATTTGTTAAAAAAGAATTGTTTCAAGCAGGAAAATTACTGTGAAAATTCTAGGGGAATGCTCTTTCGGTACAGCAAAAAAATACACAAACCCAAGAAGGTATTGAATCATCAGTAGTTATGGTCTGTGTCACATCAAATTACTGTTTGATGTTTGAACATTTAAACATCTCTCTCTCTCTCCCCCCCTGCAAATAATTGTATGTTTACCCTCTACATCAGTGTGAATGGCACTCAGTGGCACATGATGGTACCTAGTTGGTTAAAACAATGTTTGCAAGCAGACAACAAAGTTATATAGTATTTCTCAAACAGGAGTTGATTCCATGCATCGGATGACATAGATTACAATTAAAAAGTCTTGCAATCAACAATGTGTTTCAATGGTGTGTGCATTTCAGTGGAAGGTGCTCAAAATTTAAATTTGTCTATATTTGCTTAAAATCAACAGTATAAAATGTCAAACAGTTCTGTAGTTCAGATTTCCCCAGATTTTGGTAAATTAAATGGAGGTATTTATACTTTTGCTCTGTTCATAATATGTGGTATCCTGATATTCAAGATTCAACTAAACAATATATCATAATTTTAATGTAATGTAATCTCTCAGTTGAAATCTGAAGCATAATTCAGGTTGCATATATCAGCATAATTCAAATTCACATAATTTGTTCTGCATGTGTAGACTCAGCCATGGATTTTTTTAATACAGATTTTCTTTATGCACAGACTGATGGAGAAAAGTGGTGTTTAAATTAATGAAGTTCTAGAGAGAAATCAGCAAAATATAAAACACTGTCTGAGACATTGGTTAGCACAGAGGGATAAAGAGTTTTTCTCAGCTTGTTGGGAGTACAGCAGTAACTTAATTTTGGTCCATCCCTTTAGTAACCCACAAGCAAATAAAGTCTTTTTGATTAATTGTGTTATTACATCAGTCTATAAATGTAATTTGGATTTTGATTGCTTGACATACTTAGGTAGGGGTCTAAAGCAGGGGTCTCCAACCTTGGCAACTTTAAGACTTGTGGACTTCAACTCCCAGCACAGCTGGCTGAGGAATTCTCGGCGTTGAAGTCCACATGTCTTAAAATTGTCAAGGTTGGAGACCCCTGGTCTAAAGTGTTATTACTGCAATAGAAAGAAATAACTTTTATGACAGTAAGGATCAAGATTAAAAGTTTCCAGATTCATACTTTTATCTTACAATGATCTTTGAGCTTCATTCCTCAGTTGAGCAAGCCCTACTAAAGAATGTGATTATTATGAGGTGGCCACATTCCAGGGTGTTATGAAGTACCAAGCACAGTTAAACTATCTCAAGGTAACTATGTTCTCTGGAGTTGTTTTATTACTATTGTAAAAACTCTTTATATGGCAAAAAATATATTTTTATGCTAGAAGAAGATGAAAAGGACAGTTTACACTGTCAAGTGGTCGTTTCAGACTGAGTTTCGTGCCCACAGAGGTTGTAATAGAGCAAATTTTATTTATCAGATTTCAGATTTATATACCGCCCCTCTCCTCACGGACTCGGGGCGGTGCACAGCCAGAAATCATATTAAAATACAAGATATATACAGATAAATTATTTAAAATAGAATTAAATCAATATTAATGGCTATAAAATTTTTAAAATATTTAAAATTTTAAAATTCTTATAAAACTCTTATAAAACTCCCAATACTAATATTATTAAAAATTAAAATGTTATATAACTTATCCCAGACCAGCTAAATGGGGTGGCCCCTTTAATAGGATTCTTACGATTCTAAAGGAGTCGATTAATTTCTTTGAAATTCATAGTTGGAACATTCTGCCATTATCTGGCACTTTCCAGCTATTGAAGTGCTTTATGAAACCGAAAAAGTCCTATTACATTTATTAAATAGGCAACTTTGAAGGGTGTCTCTCCCAAAACCGTCAAGTCTACAGAGTATTAGATGCTCTTGACTGTACTTTGTGCTTGTTAAATCCACAACTGTAGCCTCACCATCAGTAAAACCCAAATTCAATCACATACATAAAATACTTTATCAAATGTTACATTTTATGCCATTTTTTAAACTTGAATATTAGTGGGTAGCAAATATTTCTGTCATCACCACCTCAAATTACAATAATGAAAAGTGTTAGGATATCATTGAGTTTTGCTACAACAGGTTGTATCTTTTTCTTTTAATGTTTACATCTACTGAAATTTAATGCTGAAATCCAAACAACAATATAAGAAATTTCATGGAAGTAGTCATGGAGAATATATCTATCAAACAACATAAGCTGGAACTGCCCATTGAGGGAGCAGTGGAATCAATGTGAAACGGTGCCTCTAGTCACTAACTCTTCTAGATGGGCCTAGAACAGTTGTTCCCAAACTATTTCAGTCCACCAGCCTCTTGGTGCTACAAACGTATCCTCAGTGCCCCCCACCCCATTGGGGGGATGTCCTGTCAGTGAGTGGGTGTGGCCAACTTGATGTCACTCAAAGACACATTGTCGCACAGTCAAAGACCCCCACCACCAAGCCATGTTCACAGAACCTGGTAGGAAAAATTCTTAGATTTCTCTTGTCTCTTTTGCCCTGTTGCAAGATGCTTGCAGCTGCACTCTTTTTTTTATGCACCTGGAGGTGCTTCTTCTGCTGAATGATACAGCAGCTGCAGGATCCTTTGTAGTGAAAGTTACGGGTGCAAGCTGCTCCCCTTCTTAAATGACCCACATGTTTAAGAAGGGGAGTGAGCTGGTCACTCCAGTAACTTTTGCTACAAGGATCCTACAGCCGCTGCATTGTTCGACAGGAGAAGCACCTACAGGGTAGGTGCACCGAAAAAAAGAGTGCGGCTGCAGGCTCCTTGTAACTAAAGTTACTGGAGCAAGCAGCTCCCCTTCTTAAATGCACCACACATTTAAGAAGGGGAATGAGTGGCAACGTTTGCTACAAAGGAGCCTGCAGCCACACTCTTTTTTTTGTACGCCTGCCCTGGAGGCGCTTCTCCTGTCGAATGATGCAGTGGCTGCAGGCTCCTTGTAGCAAAAATTATTGGAGTGAGCACTTAAACATGCTGCATGTTTAAGAAGGGGAATGAGTGGAAACTCATTCTCCTTCATAAGCTGTGGCTGCAGGCATCTCGCAACAAGGAGAGCAAGATGCAGACTGGTGGGGAGTCGAGCAACGATGGTTCAGCCCTGGCTTGCCTTCCCTGGCAGCCAGCCACAGGAGGGTAAAGATGTGCCATGTGGCAAAGGGAGAGTGGCGGTATCACTAACAGTACACTGCAGTACCACTAAGCACAGGACAATCTTGTTATAGACTACATTCAGTGAAACAGTGTGTTGCATACAATATTACATTCTGGGACATGTCCTCAAGTCTGCTTTGAGGAATTGGTATCAATAGATTCAAATTAAATGTAAATCGCTGTAATCTTGACTGTAGGAAGTAAGACTTCTGCAATAGAGTTATCAATGTCTGGAACACCCTACCTGATCCTATTGTTAGTCTCACTAATCCCGGTACCTTTTCCCTTAAACTGTCCACCATGGACCTTTCATGCTTTTTACAAGGTCCTTAAGGGGGCATGCATAAGCACACCTGCGTGCCTACTGTCCCTGTCCTACTGTCCTCATCTATTTGTAACCATCCCATGTGTTTATGGCTATCTTTTGCATATTTATATCTTTAATTGTGCCAATTTGTACTTGTTGACAAATTAAATTTTAAAAAAATAAAAAAATAAAAAAGATTGGGGAACACAAGAAAAAGGTCTGTTTCGTAGACAAACACTATTCTGCTTCCAGATTGACACAATCCGTGAAAAAAATACGAAGTATTTCAAAATGGACTGGGGATGCTTCGCAAAATGATTGTGCTGTTTGTGCAGTCCAAGCGTTTGTATCAGCACCCCACAAATCAGATAGATGATTTATGGATCAACCACCTTCCACATTTTATAATCAACCTTTCCTTTGAAAAATATATGATGCATTTTAGCAGCCGAGTGGACATCCTCTGTTCAGTATACAAAGTTGAGATGTAGCTATGATGTTACATTCTCTTACGTTTGCTAAGAAAGAAAAGCCAAAAAAAAGAAAAAAAGGAAGCCGAATATTCCCATATCCTCACTTCACTAGTAACCAACTTGCATATAAAGCCATCAGAATAATGCCAAAATGTTACACTTGAATAATTATGCATTTGGAAGTGGAGGTAAGGTCAAAGTATTTTTCATATAAATTAAATGGTATTGTCATCTGTTTCAGTGCATTTGGTAGCTTGTTTCCTACATGTAATGGTTTCTTCTGGAGGTTACGGAGTCATTTTTAGAGGTCCCCCTTCTTGGTGTGACATCCCCGCCCCCTCGGGAAGCTGGGCTCAGCAGTCCTGTCCATGATGGGATAGAATATTATAGCGTGGTTTGTGCACCAGCATCCTTAATATTTCCTTCCTTTCAGAAGCAAATAGACCATACCCTTATCTGAATGCTAATTTCCTAGTTAAAGGCCTGCCTTGCTGACAAGGGACTGAAAGAGTTTTAAATCACAGATGTAGAGTATCAAATGCAATAATGCTCTTGCAATAGTGCATTGAAGCCTCAATTAATTAACCCTTGGGCTAAGTAGGCAGGTACACGTTGGTGGCCACAGGCGGTGGATGGATGAGATTTAAATGTGTATCTCATTTCCGCAGCACGGAACATGCCGTTTGGTTGAGAAAGGAGTCATTTTGCACACTCGCCTCATTTACTCTCCGCTTTAATCCCTTTAATTCCACCTGAGATCCAGGCAAGAAAAGAGGATGAAAGTGAGGTGTAAAGGCTACAGAGCTGGTCTTTGTTTACATACTGTTTCCCTGGGGGACCTTCCCTTCTCCCCCTCCCCTTCTCCCCCTATAACAGAGCCATGGCTTCTGGTCTTTTTATTGGACTTCAAGCCTTGAAGCTTTTATCATGAGTAAATGCGATACAAAAGGGAAAGTTACTCACGTTGGTTCCAAGAGGGGGGAAAATACATTAAAAAACTAAAATTTTCCTTTACACTGATACTTTTATTAAGGCAGCTCAAAGACAGCCAAATGTTTTTGGGTTCCCTGTAGCTCCCCATCCAGCAAGATGAACAGCAAAGCAGAAAAGAAATGAGGAAGAAAGCTGGGACCTGTGTTCAGAGGGGATGGGGAAAAGATTACAGACATTAAAAAAAAGGCTATCCCAGGGGTTGGGGGGGGGGAGCTGTTGCAGGACTTCCTACTGAGCCAAAGTAGCCTTTTTCCAATCTTTGCAACTGTAAGATAGATAGCCTTAAACTCCCAGAATTGCCAGATTTGAAAAACACTGTATTAAGTGATGAAAATATTTTAAAAAATCAACTACACCAGGCCAAGAAGTGCCCATACTTCCCCAAATCTTTTGAATTATAGGCAAATAATAAAATGAAATATAAAGCTTCCCACCTTAGCTGACCTGCAAAAATCTGGATAACCACTGGATAGCAGCATAAAATGTCATTTATTCTTCGACTGTCATTTTGTGACCCTTGGATTTCCAAAACCTAGAGCTGACTAACTTCCTAAGTCTTGCTCTTAGTGAATATGTGGGGCTCAGGAGGAGAAAATGTCTCCTAGAAGGGGACATTTCTTCTTGAGAAATCTCCTACAGTTCAACATTGTATTAAGTCACTGGGTATCTATGATTTGTTGATCAAATTACAGAAATGTGAATTAATCCTAAATGTTAAACCAAAGCCAAGCTACCATGTTTATATGACACAAGGGGACAATCATATTTTAGCTTAGGGTATGTCAGTTTAAAGGGACGTGGTGGCTCAGCGGGTAAAGCAGCTGAGTTTGTCGATCAGAAGGTCAGCAGTTCAGTGGTTCGAACCCCTAGTGCCGTATAACAGGGTGAGCTCCCGTTACTTGTCCCAGCTTCTGTCATCCTAGAAGTTTTGAAAGCACATAAAAAATGCAAGTAGAAAGAATAGGGACCACCTTTGGTGGGAAGGTAACAGCATTCTGTGAGCCTTTGGCTCACAGTCATGCCGGCCACATGACCATGGAGACGTCTTCGGACAGCACTGGTTCTTCGGCTTTGAAATGGAGATGAGCACTGCCTCCTATAGTTGGAAACGACTAGCACATATGTGCGAGGGAAATTGCACATTTTTATGTCAGTTTAACAAAGTTTATATGGGTAGTTTCTAGTATATTGAATGGTGCAAACTGACCAAACTGCCTTAGCTGAGCTGCCACAGAAAGTACATACAAATTCCAATAACTTGATTGATATTCAGTACAAAACTATATTGGGTGTATTCAAGATGGGCGTATGTATATCAAAAAAAGGGCTAATGGTATCTGTGCAAATGCATCATCCTGCCTGGCCACACATAACAGCAGTGATGAACTGCCCACATTTATGCCCTCAAAAACATTTTTAACTGTTCTAACCTAGGCTTCCTGATATAGTAAAAAGCACACAATTAGTCCCAAACTCTTTTTTTATTTTAACAGCTGTGAATTATTCTCATTCACAGCACGTGCTGAATCACCAAGAGTTTATAAATAGTCCAACAGAAGTCTGCCACAGCCCTTCAGATAAGACTGGTAAACACCCACCTTTATCTTCTTTGTTGTTAGTTGCGAAGTTGTGTCTGACCTATCACGACCCCATGGACAATGTTCCTCCGGGCCTTCCTGTCCTCCACCATCCTCAGTAGCTTACGCCTACTGCTTCAGTGACTCCATCCAGCCATCTCGTTCTCTGCCGTCCCCTTCTTCTTTGGCCCTCAATATTTCTCACCATCAGGCTCTTCTCCAGTGAGTCC
>JANHFP010004272.1:20061-32083 GCA_032468135.1 Calamaria suluensis | reverse complement strand
TTGCCTCCAGAGGTTGTGAATGCTCCAACACTGGAAGTTTTTAAGAAGATATTGGATAACCATTTGTCTAAAGAGTTATAGGTTTTCCTGCCTGGGCAGGAGGTTGGACTAGATGACCTCCAAGGTCCCTTCCAACTCTTATTCTTAAATATTTGGGAAAATGTGTGTGGGCATTTTTAAAGAAAAGCGTTGCAAGCAATAGCTCAATTACAACATTTTAAGCAAGTTTAGCTGGATTGAAATCTAAGAAATTTAGCCATGGGAGGGGGGAGGATATTTCTTTACATGAGATGTAACCTACATCCGTTATAAGTATAATGACAAAGGCTGCTATTGGAACAAATTTTACTACAGAGAATTTTTAGCCTAACATGTGCTGGGGGGGGGGAGGGGGGAGGCAGCACTTCCAGACTTACCTGAGGGTAAAACCTTGACAATGACCAGTAGAACATACTAACATTGGACAATGATACTGAATTTTCTCAGATTCTGGGTGGACAGCTCACAGTTGCATTTGGACATCCATGGAACCTGAAGTAGATTCTTGTATGAGAACAAGAAGAAACAAAATTACAATTATGGTAAGCCTGAAATAAGCCCAGATGTCTATATTGCTCTACACTAAGTACCAAAAAAGGACCTGAGAATAACATAAATGTCATTAGAGGGACCTTCACATATTTTATTCTAATGTCATATGTGCTGACCGAGTCCCTCTGGATTCTGCAAAATAATTAATGGATACAAGTTTGACATCAAGGCACAAGATCAAAGTAATAACAGACCTTTTAAATCTCTCAGGACGTTTTGCAGCAGACTTCAAAGTGGCTGTTATTTGGGGGGAGTAGTTAAAAAGGGGTCCTGAATGAGACATTCCTGCATCCACATACCTAAGTTTCAGACAACCTCAGATGGTTCCAACAAACAGTATGGGTTTTATAAGACACTTACAATTATTGATAAAATAGTAGTAGTCTTAACATTTAACCTGTATCTGCACAAACAGTTTTCTCCTCTCCTTCCTCCTGCCTCATTTAATTTCAATATAAAACCTGCAGCTGCCTAACCACTCTGCTATGCATCTGGTGAAGTAAAATACAGTTCCTGAAATACAAGAGGCTAACAGGACTCCTCTCCTACACTGCACACCCAGTAAGTCAATTATATAGCAATTTTGTCTGATATAAGAACTATCCGATGAACTGCTTTGCACATACATTACGTCATGATTTGCTTGAACATAGTTTATTTGTTACATTACTATTGGGATGTACAAACCATTACACCATGAACCATGGTTAATTTATAAAATGCATTGGCCCAATGTTTTCACAGTATACTAAGTCAGGCCCAAACAAATCCCATGAGGCATAATATAGGAACCCACACATAAATATTCTTATACGTTCCGTGCTAAGGTTTTTTCTGTTTCTAATATGATTCTCCTAGATACAAGGTTCAGGGTTAAGATAAAGAATGCAAATCACTTTCCATTTCATTAGCTGTTAGCGTTTTCTTCTAAGAATTTTATTTCAATGATTTATGACAAAATGCTTTTTTTTGGAGGTTATCTATACTTGATCCATTTTGACTGAATGCTCCAAATTAAGCTGTGCAGAAAGATAACTCAACTCTAACATTCAATACCTCACAGTCATAATTAATTAGCTGGTAAGTTTTTACTCATTTTAAATCTCAGGAAGCTACTTTTGTACCTATTCTATCAGTTATTTCCAGCTATGAAAATGTTGCACCTAAATGCAATGATCTGCTTTAAGGGACTGAATCAGGGGTGAAATCTAGCAGGTTCTGGAGAACCAGTAGCGGAAAATTTGAGTAGTTAGGAGAACCGGCAAATACCACCTCTGACTTGCTCCAGAGTGGGGAGGGAATGGGGATTTTGCAGTATCCTTCTGCCATGCCCACCAAACCATGCACACCAAGCCACACCAAGCCCAAAGAGCCAGTAGTAAGAAAAATTGGACTTCACAACTGGGCTGAATAGGGCTAAATTCATTTTATTTTATAAAAATTTGCATCAGACATGTAGGGCATGATTAGATACTAATGAAATACTTCACTGCCTTAACCATAATAATTTATTATGTTTCTTACCAATCTACTTGGTATGGTACAATGCTTTTGCAATACCTGCCTTAAACCATCTTTCTATCAATTAATCATAGCCATAGTGTGGGTGGTTTATTGCTGTAGTAAATCAAAAGTATTGACATATCACAAATTTACAAGTGGTGACTTATTTCCGTTGCTGATTATTCATTAAGAAACATTTCTTATTTCAGTCTAAATAATTCTATTGGAAAAGAAAAAATTGGGGTGGGGTCAGTGAAGCTGATTAATTCAATCCTTCTCCAATTATTCTTCAAAACTGTAGTTCTTCATAGAAATTAAAATAATTCTAAATTATTTTAGAATTCTGAATAAATATATTCAGAAATTCAATACCCACAATCTGGTACCCTGCAAATATTCTGAAATTTGGGTTGCTCAATTTCCACTAGTGGTGAAATCCAAATTTTTTTTACTACCCGTTCTGTGGGCTGGTACTGGGTGGGTGTTGTGTGGCTTGGTGGGCATGGCAGGGGAAGAATATTGAAAAATCTCCATTCTCACTCCACTCTTAGAGAAAGGATGTTGCAAAATCTCCAATTCCACCCAACTCTGGGGCCAGCCAGAGGTGGCATTTGCCGGTTGTCCAAACTACTCAAATTTTCCGCTACTGGTTCTCTAGAACCTGCTGCATTTCACCTGATTTCCACCTAGCATGGCTAATGGTGACAGCAACTGCCAATCAAGAGAATTGGACATCTGGCTTATGTGAAGGATCCTGGTGAAAAAAGGATGAAAATTGCATTTTACCCCATATTCTTGGAAATCTGATCTCGGAGGTTTGGGGAAAAAGATTAATTAAAGACAGAAAAATCTTTAGAATTCACGTTTTTAGTTACATACAGTATGGCATACCATAAGGGAAGATGGAGATTGACTTTTAAATTTATACTTTTGATATAGGTCCTTTGTTGCTGTGCGCAGTCCAATAGGAATCAGGTAAACTTCATCCAACTAGAAAGGATAAATCTTCCTACTCATTTTTCTCAACACAAATTTCAATTCTCTAAATGACTTGTTTCAACAGCTTGAACTAATGTGTCCCATTATGGCTCATTTGTGTTTGTTCTCCAGCAAAATATTGCAGCTTTTAGTGATGGGGGGAGCTATTTATGCTTCCAATTCTCATTTATGCTTCCAATTCTCATAAGAAAAAAAAATACATCTATTTTCTACTGATTAAAAATGCTCAAGGAAGGTTTTTTGCTCTATGCACACCCTTTGTATTCTTGTTAACAGCTGTAGCTATTAACAGAAAAACACCTGTATTTTCAGGATCCTCAATGAATTCTCATTTTTTCTGTCACTGTCAGGGGCTAACAAACAAACAAACAAAAACTTTATAATACACAATCTAAAAACTTTTCGGAAGCATAGTACATACTGTATTTCTCTTTAATACAAAGAAAAATATCCTCTGAGGATTTTGCAGCTTTTAGAGTTATGCAGGAGATAATGTATGGCACTTCCCTCTTTATTAAACAAAGACAAATGCAACATTTCTTAGGGGACTGTGCACATGGTCCCTTGCTTCTCCTAAGGATTCCTTCTGTGAAAGTGAATGAATTTCCATCTTCCAGCAGTTCCAAAATGCCAATCCATTTTGGCATTTCTAGGTGGCAAAAATCTGGACAACTACTAGATGGCAGCAAAGACTCTGTTTTGTATGCCAAGTTAGTGCCACATTTAGTTCTGAAGTTATACCCAGCAGCTTCAAAGACCATAAGAACGGCTTAAAAAGGGGTGAAGTGTCAATGCTATAAAAGTACAAAATGAAGAGGTGCATATTCATATTATCATTCTCTTTCGAAGTATATTCTATTGCATAGAAACCAAGAATGAAACATTAAGCTAAGGTACAATTTAAGATGTATTATATAAAACTTGGTGCAGCCAAAATTTAAATATTAGATGTATTTGTAACCCAATTTGCTAGAAAGGATATTTCAGAGTTGTGGGAAACTAAGAGCAACTAAGAAGAGCATGACATGAAATCTGTAATACATTGCCTGAAAGATATGGTTGATTTTTCTTCTTCTTGTAATATTAAGAGACAATTCACTTGACTTAGCTGGACTGAATTTCATCTGAAGGTATATAGCCTAATGGTTTATCAAATCGTTACTAGATGTTTGAGTGGCATCTGTAAAATGAACATTTTCCTACTTTAGCTGGTGCTCCAGCAATGATAATTTCTGGACATTGGACCAATGCATTGGTAACCTCACATCTTGATTACTGAACAGGACTCTCTGTCTCCCTAGACTTGGTCCAGAAACTACAGGTAGTATACATGAAATGGTTAAGCTATTATGGGATGTGAGAGCTGAAAGAATGCCAGTTGGATCTGAGACCCACTTTAAACATTTTATATTACTCCTTATGGCTCTAAAGAATTTCAGATCAGGATGTAAGAAACTGGTATTTAGAAATTATGCTGTTTGATTAATGGTGAAGTTATCATTAAAATATTGAAATTGCATATATACGATCAGAATTATGTGGATAAAATAATTAACATGAAGATTAATTAATGATAGTATAATTATGATTATGTTGAAGTGATTAAATAAACTGTATGGTTATAGGTGAAAGAAATATTAATTAGAAAATAAAGACAACGAAAAGAGAGGGAAATGGAGTGGAGTGGCAGGGAGTAGGAGAGGGGTAGAGAGGGAAAGGGAGAGAGGGAAGTGAAGGGGAAGAGAAGAGTAGAAAAGGAAGCAGATTGAAGCAGAGAAGAGAGGGGAAATAGAGAAGGGACAGGAGAAGGAAGGAAAATAGAGGGAGGATGAGAGATATAGAGAGAAAGAGGGGAACAGAGAAGAGAGGAAGGAGAAAAGAGTGGGATTATTGTAAAACATGATGAAATATGGGGTATAGGAGAAAAGAAAACAGACAACTTATTTTTCTTCTTTTTTATTGAATGTTATACTATTGAAATAGTAATGGTAGAAAATATGGATGCTAAACCACGTCAGTTCAAATGTTATTGCATACTTGTTAATATTTATATGGAAATTAAAACTTTGTATAAAAGGTAGTAAATAATATGGAAGAAGAAAATGGAATGTAACAATTAGGAATATGTTTATATGTATTGAAATGCATGATACTGAAATACTGCACCACTCACACGATATGTATAAACTGAAATAAAATAAAATAAAAAACTTGTTCAAAAAATATTTCAGACCAGGAGACATAAAATATACCTTTGCCATTCTGTCAGACCCTATGATAATAAATGTAGGCCGAATCTAGTAAATAGATCATGACACAATGGCTGTAATTCGCACAAAATGTTTACCCATAATTTAATGTAGCTTACTGCATTGATCCAGTTGTTGAATCATAAATGAATTAGACAGATTATATAACGAGCTGAAACAAATGTACCTTTTTACCTAGTAGGTTGTATATACAATTCTAGTTAATTGATATATGTGCACTCAACCAAAAATCCTTTAAGGGATAGGGAATTGGTAGGGAACCATCCCAGGAAGTATAGTTATTCCTAGATGCAATGATGCTTCAGATTAAGCAGCATCTACATCTTTACACCACCAGACAGAAAACGTGCTAGGAAGTAGGAATAACCTTGAGGAACAGGAAGAAGATCCACAACCAAGTCACAGTCAAATAAAATCATTTTGATCCAAGGCAAAAATGTAATTTGAGAAAATGATTCAGACTTGACTGTCCCTAATTTTCACAAAGATAAGGGGAGGGAGAGGAGAGCACATTCAGACTTCCAAGGTTCTGTTGCTGTAACCGTATAATAAAAATTGTATTAACATTCAAAGCTTTGGTTTTCTAGTCTGGTCTATCTCAAAGGGCTGAGAGAAAAGTTCCTTTGAAGGGTAAATTTATAGTAGAAAATGTAGCACAATCTCCTCTTCTATTTTTTCAACTAAGCACACCTGAATGCCCTTTTTGTAAAGAGGGTTTATTGGCCTATATTACATTTCAGTGTAATATTTATGTATTTATTTAAGTCTCAATGCTTGTAGTTAGGCAAATAGAGTAGAAATCCTTCTAGTTTACAATTCATGCAGAGTTTCTGAATAATACAGAATTTGTGATGAATTGGTTCCAGGAGGCACGATGTGTATTAAACCGAGGTTTCAAGCTGCCACGATGAGTATCAGAAACAATGAGCCAAAGAAATGTTTCCCATAAGGAATAATGTAAATAAATTTAATGCATCGCCAAACAAAAGATAATGCACGTTTTAAGGCAATATGTAAAAAGATAAAAGAGTTGTATATCTTTGCTTTATATGTGAGATAAATCTAAAAATTAATACTTAGGTTAAATAAAATAAAAATGACACTTGTCTATACTGATGAGGAAAAAAAAGCTCAAAAATACACAAAATGACCACAGAAGCCAAGAGAGGACTGCAAGGGGATGTACACAGGGTAAGAACTATCACAAGATTAATGTGTCATCCTTTTTTTTTCTGGCTGGCAAGGGTAGCCAGTCATGAGGCAATTGACAACAAGTTCTAGCTTGTGCATTGAGTACCAAACAAATGATAAGTACTGGGACAACGTTTTCTGTCAAAATAAGTTAAGTACCAAATTCAATGAGTTTCAAAGCAGTTGAGTACTGAGGTACCCCTGTACAGCTTTCTAAGACATTTAAGTATCTTTTTAAGGAACTGAAGCAGAGGGAAGGGGCAGGAATTCTCAGATTTCCTTCCCTGAATCCATCCCTTTCTCACCACTGTTGTCACTATTTATTCATTTGCTTGTCTTCCTGGTCAAAAAAAAATCACTTCTCTAGAAAGAGAACATAAAATTATGCAAAATGGGATGACACAACCTTGTTCAGACTATGGGTCACTTGGGGCTTGTGAAAGCCCTGCCAGCAATATGTAGGATTTTAATTAAAGTAATTTAGCATAGTTAATTACTCTTTCTCTGTAATTAATAACACCCACCCTTCTGTCACATTAAACCTAACAATTTTTAGAGAATTGTTTAGAATGTTTAGAGAAGCTAGGGTTTCCTTCCATGTGGCATAATGATCACTCTGTGACTTCCATTTACAGTTCACAGCTTTGCAGATCAGGCTAAATTGCAAGCAGGAGAAACAGCAGCAGTATCAAAAGAATCCAGTTCATTGGCAATGAGATCCTTGCTTTAATGTGGTCCCTGGCAGGTGTCTAATACTACTCTTCCTCCCCATCTCACATTTGTGTCTGTTGTTTGTGATCCAAATGGAGAAAATCAGCAGTCCTCGCACTGTGAAGGCAGTACCACAGCAACTGCTAGAAATCAATCAAGCATTGCCTTGAGTTACAAATTATCTCAGTCTGGATTCTTGTTCACTGTTTCCTGAAGTGGCATTGTAGTGGCTGAAGAAAACAATTCTTGTCTAGCATTCTTAAGAGGCTTTCTTCACTGAAGTTTCAAAGCACCTTAAACTATTATGTTTCGGAAGCTGCAATGTTTCTTATATAAATAAACAAACTACGAAATTATGCCTATACGTTCTGCGGGGAAGAATGTCATCGTTCAGATAGTTAGATTATTTTTCCTTCCTTTTCATATTCCATGAGAACTGTGCTGGGGTCAAAATATGTTCATTCTGGAGATTCAAATGCACTACTCAAACCTGATATATTGCTACCTTTCTGATTTGGCTGGTTCCTTCACTTTTTGATGCATATCTCAACAAACGTTTTTAATAGTCATTTCTTACTTTTCATTCAGGGCAAACTTTCCAAATCTATAACGATTCATCCATGCGTGACACATTTATGTTCTATATTTTGGGGGTTAGCAATTTCTTTTGAGTAAAGTTTGCCCTCCCAAGGGGGGGGATGCCAAGGAGAAAACAGGTACAGAAAGATAGGTGGCACTCAAGTCCATCAGATGCCAATGTGGTATCCTTCCTTCCTTCCTTCCTTCCTTCCCTCTCTCTCTCACACACACATGTAACTCTGATTTAGTGGGTTTACTAATATTCCCCCACAATTCCCTTCAAAAAAAACTCAAAACAGTCCCAACCGAGTCCAGCCACAAGCAGACCAATGGTAGTCCACAAAACAATGGTCAATGAGTACACAAGGCACTGGAAAATTTCTCAGTCAAAATAAACCCAGCAGGCAAAATTAAAACCACAATACAAGAGGGTTTATGAGCCAAGAAAAGTCCAGAGTTCACAGGACACAATCCAAATCAAGGCATGGTGTCAATCCAAAGCAAAGCAAGAATCACAATGACTAATAACTAATAACTAGCTAGGAAATGAATATGTTGTTCCCAGCATCGCTTCCATCTGTCTGCTGTGCTAAATAGCCAGCTTCTGGTGTAGCCATCAAAAAGGGCAAGTCTTTCTCCTCACGAGCAATCTGGCTGACCTTCTCTCCTGCTGCCTTTTCTCTGCCCTACGTGTTCTTGTATCAGGTGCAGAAGGCAGTTCCCCTTCCTCATCACTGGCTGGCTGCACCTGAAGCCTCAGGAGTGTCCTGGTGCAGCTGTACTGGACCCAAATCTCTCTCAGATGGCTGCTTGGAGCCATTGACCAACACCCTTCCAGATGTGCCTGGACTGGTTCATCTTCCTTTGAGATGACATCTGGAGAGATGTCTGGGGAGTTATGACAGGCAATTGAAAAGACATTCATAGTGTTATTTTCCCATCACCTTCCATCAATTGGTTATTATTAGTTATTATTAAATGTCTTAAGAATAAATTACTGATCAATAAATCATTATTGAACTATTACAGCTAATTGCAATCAACAATGAATTAAATATAAATTTATGACTATAACAACTTACAATGGAAATTTTGGTCCAAGTTGAGGTTGTAAGTTGAGGACTACCTGTAGTCAACCTGGTCACAGTATAGTTTATGATCCAAATGTGTAAGTGATGCCTGCACCGTTTGAAGCAGTTATTCATGATATAATGACAAAATTGAATCAATTGTCTGCATCATTCCTCTTCCCAAGTCCAAAGTTGCCAGTGATGCTTGCTTCTGCTTTTGCACAGAAATTACTCAGAATATAAACTATGTCTCTTTTGGATACAGGTAGTCCTCAACTTACAACAGTTCATTTAGGACAGTTCGCAGGTACAACAGCACTGAAAAAAATGACTTAAGTTCAATTTTTACACTTATGACCGGTGCAGCATCCCTTTGGTCATGTGATTTACATTCATCAGGGGTGAAATTCGACTACCAAGGTCCGGCTCAGCTGAGGCAGTAGGGACGATTTGAATTCCTGCACATTGACTTGAGGGGCTTCAACGGTGAAGCGAGCAACTGGCCGTGTTCACCCTCTCAACGCCCAGAGAAAGAGCCAAAGGCACTGGAGCAATCTCGCCGCAGCAAAAGCTGCTCGACTTGACCTACTTGAAGACAGAGGACGTGCTGCTTCCCCAGTGCTGCCACCGTCCCACTTGGCTCCCTGCCCAGATGTCCTCACGTCCCAGTGCACTGACCCTCTGCGCATGTGCAGGAGGTTCCGCATATGTACAGAAGAGGCACACACAAGCCCAGTGAGAACACACATGCACACACTCACATCTCGGAGCCAGTAGCAAAGGTAGGTGCATTTTACCTGATTCAGATGCTTGACATGTGACTCACATTTATGACAGTTGCAGTATCCTGAAGTCATGTCATCCCTTTTTGCGACCTTCGGAGAAGCAAAGTCAACAGGGAAACCAGATTCACTTAACAATTGTGTTACTAACTTAACAAATGCAGTGATTCACTTAACAAATGTGGTGGGAAAAGTCATAAAATGGGGCAAAACTCAACAAATTTTTTGCTTAGCAACATAAATGTTGGGCTCAGTTGTGGTCGTAAGTTGAGGACTACCTGTACTTGCTTCAGAGAATTTTTGGGTTATTTTTTTATGCTGACAAAAACCCCTCTATTTGAAGCTCTGTTGCATCAGTTATTGGGGCGCAGACTTGGACAGCTGTGATTCTGACGGGTCTAGCACAGATTTGGGTGGTTATAATGTTATCATTAACCATCAAGACGTTTTGCAAGGCTTGGATGAATTTCTTGCTTTTGATAAATGCCACTCCATTCATTTTCCTGGCGACACATTTTCGTTGATAGAGAGTGAATAATAGAAAGTGAATTCTTTAAACTCGAAATAGCTGTTGCCAATCCAGTGTAATGTTAAGGAGACTGATTTTCAATCTGTCCATCTTCCATTTGATGTTATCCAATTTAACTTGGCTCATTCCTCAGATATTCCTTGTTGCTATCTGATATATCTTTGTGCAACACAAATGTTTGCTTTCAACAATGGTTGTATCAGCATCTGGGATTCTTGCTGGGTTTGCCCCAGCACATCATTAATGTCTTGACTACTGACTACAGGATCTTGCTCTTCCCCAGAAACTTGTTGGATACTTTCCAGTCTACCTTTGAGCTTAATATTAAATTCATTTGAGGCCTTTCCATAATAGTTCTATGCATGGTAGGTCACCTCAGCCGTCCCCATTTATCCAGGCTTTGGCTGGCATGCAGGTCTTAAGAAAATTTATTCCCAAACATGTAATATAGCCTGGACAAAAGACAAAAAGCTTTTTAACAATTAGCCTTGACTATTGAAGGCCCCATATCTTTGGCATTCAAATTCTGACAGCCCAACCTAGAAGATAGAAGTGAACAAATCATGGAATTTAGTTATATTACAAAGAGACAATGAACCAAAGTAAATTGAGCAAGAACCTTTCTCTCCTTAGCGATTTTTGAATAATGTCTTTATGGGAAAAACATTAAGAAAAAATCATTTTTGTCTCTCAGCCTTAACCATTTCTCAGTCACTTGTCTTGAGATTAGTTTTGGGGAAAAAACAAATGTACTTATAAAGTTCAACATATGACAGTTTTAGATACTTCTAGATGAAGCTGATATTAAGCAGTAATTCTAATTATGGCATAGGGTGGAGAAGATGACAGGACTTAATTTCACACTCTTTCCTGTATTTGCATTTTCTCCAGTTTGACTTCGACAAACATGAATATGCTGTAAGGGCACCTATCATCTTCAAGCATTTTGTAAGAGGGGCTGAACAAGATGTTTCTGGAAGAACGTACACAAAACAATTCTATTTTCAATACCCTAATTTGATTAGTGAATTGTAAAATGATTTGACCATTGTCTTAGAAGAAAGGCCCCTTCATTGCATTAATCATAGGTACCAAATGTTGGCAGCAAGAACATCCTCACAGTGCATTTTCAAACCATATATTTTAATTTCAACCACAACACCACAAGGTTGAAATTCAATGTAAATCGCTCTAATCTAGACTGTAGGAAATACGACTTCTGCAATAGTTATAAATGTCTGGAACACCCTACCTGATCCTGTTGTTAGTCTCGCTAATCCCTGTACCTTTTCAGTTAAACTGTCTACCCTGGATCCTTCATGCTTCTTAAGAGGTCCTTAAGGGGGTGTGCATAAGTGCACCTGCATACCTACCGTCCCTGTCCTACTGTTTCTATTTATAATCATCCCATGTATTTATAGCTGTGTTTTGCCTATTTATATCATTAATTGTGCCAATTTCTGTTCCAATGTCTATGTTTATACTGTTACTTGTTTCCTTGTACTTGTTGACAAATTAAGTAAATAAATGAAATAAATAATTATTGGCAAACTAAGCACTTGAGAGCAACCGCCCCAAACCTAGAAGGGAAAAAGAAAAAAAAAAGTGAAAATACCAAATCACTTCGAAGCGCGAGGTGCAGGGTTTCTTATCACCGTAGGTCGCCGCGCGTGGGAACGAATGAAAGGAAGAAGCAGTGAGCGGGCAGCCGAGCGCGCGCGCGCTCAAGAGAGGGAAAGCGAGAGTGGGTCTCGCGTTGTGCTTCGCTTTCTCCCAATCCAAAAGCCTAACACCCTC
>JANHFP010004271.1:98857-109456 GCA_032468135.1 Calamaria suluensis | reverse complement strand
GAAGGTAACAGCGTTCTGTGCACCTTTGGCATTTAGTCACGCTGGCCACATGACCACAGAGACGTCTTCGGACAGCGCTGGCTCTTCGGCTTTGAAAAGGAGATGAGCACCTCCCCCTAGAGTCAGAAACAACTAGCACATATGTGTGAGGGAAACTTTACCTTTATACCTATATGTAAATCACATATTAAATAAAAGCATGAACTTGGAAAGAGACCACACATATTATCCCTGCTCCTCAAATCCTATATCTGCTGTGCATGTATTGAATTATAGTTTTTACCTGTGATATAGAACCTGATATAGAATCACACAGAAGACTGAAGAGAGGAACTCAAAATATAAAATATGATAGTCCTGGTCAGAACTACCTCTGAATCCATTAATAATATTTACATTAAGAATACAGTGACAAGGATGGGGCTTTTGATTCAGGTGGTAAATGAAATATAGGTTTCAGATTTAAGATTGCTCAAAGCAAAGGACGACCCCTTCTCCTTACCCTAGGAAAGTAGGCAAAAGAGCCTTGATATAGTCGATGGTGAGCAATCAAATGTCTCTAACTGGTTTTCAAGTATAGGTAGTCTTTGATTTACAACTGTTCATTTAACAATAAGTCAAATTTATGACAGCCTCAGTAAAAGCAATTTATGATCTAACCTCAAAGTTACAACCATTGCAACATCCCCAGGGCCACATGATTGCAATTTGAGTGTTTGACAATTGGCTTGCATTTATGATACATTTATGTTTGCAAAATCTTGCAAATATAATTTTGTGATCTGCAATCTTCCCAGCTGTCTTCTAAGAAGCAAAATCAATTTGTTTAAAGGGTGTATTAAGTCATATATATAAAACCCCCACATGATTAATTTAATAACCACAGTAAAAATGATAGTAAAATCAGGTCTGGTCATGTCATGATTCAGTCATGTCACTTAATGACCTCATTGCTTAGTGATCAAAATTCTGGTTTCAACTGTAGGACTAACTCAGTAACTATTTGTAAAGCTCTGACAGCAATAATCTTCCACTACAATTTCGGCTCCAAAATGTTAGACTTCATACAAGGATATTCTACAATGATGAGTGTCAGCCTCAGCTCTCAATAAGATATCTGATACTCCTTCTACAATTGTTTTCTTTTCTTTCCATTCCTTCTTTCTGAATATATTCACTGTGTGTGCTAATTACTTACTTTCCTTCTCTTGGCTTTCAGCTGTCATTTTTGTATTGGTGGGAGGAGGAGGACTGCTGGCTTATCTCTTACAGATGTCTGACAACACCTTCGATTGTGAAGAAGGACCATACAAATCAAACCTGACCATGATATGAAGTTGCCCGCCAAAAGAAGGCTGGCAATTGGCAGACGTTTTACCCAGAAGGATGAGACCCGGACGTGACATCCATCCATCAGCACCCATGTGCCTACATTAACCAACTGCATTGACCTGTTGCTGGACAAAGGGGGGCCCAAGGTGGAATGCTGTATATAAATGCTGTTTCATTTCCTGTAAACCCATTCACAGCTTCTTAAACCGTTAATCTTGAATCTTCAGTAAAAAAAAATATGTTTTACTCTACACCAGAGTTCTAGCATTTATTTTCCTGATGAACCTCAGTAAGGGTTTGATAGATGAGTAATATCCATTTATATATTTAACATCTGTTGATTTTGGCATTTAGATTTTCTGCTCTATCATGTAATATCCTTTCCTGTCTTCAGTTCCTTATCTCAAGTTTCCTGCTGTCCTTTTGTAACTGGGGAGTTGCAATAAAATTGGGGAAACAATTGAAGATGGATATATATTACTATATATAAGAAGCCAGGAAATTTATTGGGTGCTACACATCTAAGTGCCAGGCAGTGATGGGTTGTTCCTGGTTCGGACCGGTTCATGTGATTTGGTAGTGCTGACTAGATGACATCACCAAACCGGTTCTTACCGTCTGTGAGCTGAGCCCTCCTACACGCCCCAGCATGATTTTTACCGTTTTTCTTTTTTTTGCACAGCAAAAAGCTCATTGCCATGCCTCACATCTTCCAAATGGTTGTGAGCCTGCGGAGTGCAGAGGTGTGTTGCCATGCATGCTGTACTGCGCATGCGTGGAGCACACATTTGCCATATGTGTTTCAATGTGCATGTGCAGTAGAGCATGTTAGGGGAACATACATGCAAAGCATGCACACCAGTCATGCATTAAAAGAACCGGTATTAAAGGTAAGTACAGCCCCCCCCCCCCAGTGCCCGGCCTTTTAATTAGCAGGATGTAACAAAGAGGAAGATAAGAGGAGAAATAAGAGTTTATAAGAAGATAATATAAAAATAAGAAGAATCCAATAAGAGTTAAGAAATAAAATGAGACAAGGGGCATCTTTGTGCACAAAGTAGAGCCTCAGAATTTTGGAAATTATAAAATTGTGGAGCTGTGAGTATAAATCCTACAGATACAGGAACTCTTATTATTTTTCTGTTTGGAAGAAAAGGTGAGGAAAAAGAAGGGATTAGTTCACTGAGGAAATAAGTAGGTGACAGAGAGTTAAAATGAGACAGAAAGAGCATATGAGAGTAAAGGAGATAAGAACAAAGCTTTAAAGTGTAAGAAAAATTACTGGTGAGTCAGGCAGCTTACAAAGACAAAAGGGGGATAATAGACAAAGCCTCCCAGTTGGAAGAGTGACAGAAAGATTATTTATGAAGCAGAGATGAAGGGAGAATGCACAAGTTTGTCCTCCTGCTGTGTACCCTGCTGGTAAGCCTGCCTGCAGTTTGGGTTCAAGGGAGGTGGATTGGCAAATTCATCCTGTGAAGGGAACCAATCCAACATGTCAGCTGGAGAGAAAAAATCGGGTGAAGAGGTGAGGTGCACTTAGTGTGTGCGGGCTGAGGAAGATGAACATGGCTGCAAGACCTTTAGATTTGGATCAGGGCCAGCCAGGAGGTGCAGCAGAACCATAACGAGGAAAGAAGAAAGTACCCCATGTGACTTTTGCAAGACAACAAAGGTTGAATTGTGTGAATTTAAAGTGAGTGCTCGCCTCCCACAGAAGATTGAGAGTTCAATCCTAGGTATTGGCAGATATTTCTCTCCTAGGGTGCAAAGAGAACATATGTGCTGAAAAGATCACATGGAGTCAAGAAGGGCATCTGGCCAGTAAACACTCAGCTCCATCCAGTCGCCTTGACACTACTCTGAATTAGGGGATTACAGGGTCATAAAAACGGAGTTGTATACAAAGTTTTTAAAAAACCCTATCCAGCTATATAGGCTGACAGAGAGGGACTGAATTCTCCAAGTGTGTCTCTCAGGACTGGAATGACAGACTTATTGCCACAGAGTTCAATGTCTAAAATTAGCCTTGTATCTATATGAGTCTGGTTGGAAATTTCTGGTTATTGTTTTAGTGCAGTAGTAAAAGGGACCTCTGCTATGGTTTGAATGCCAGCTAGTAAAGAACAGTATTTTGTTCATAACTCAAAGTATATGTTGGGAGTTATTGGGGTCAAGAGCGGGAAGAGGAGCTGTTCTTTAGTCTCCTGTTGGTTGGAATGTTTAATGACAGGCTTGATTAGAATAAATTCTATTAGGAGCAAGAAGAAATTTTGTATGACAAATCTCTAGGAGAACCTTTGAACACAGGCCTGGCTTCTTCATTATAGCAGGGGCTGCTGAGCGATGCTTCCTTATTTCCTTATTTGTCCCCTATTTCTTGTCTCTTGAAAATGATAAATAATATGAATACACAGCAAGGCAGAAAATGAGAAGGATCATTACTGTTATCAGTACTTCTGGATAACACAAATATTGTCATTTTCTTTTTTTTCATTTAGCCAACGTTCTTCAAATACTACAATGAAGCTGTGAAGCTGCATTAGGTGTGTAACAACAAAACCAACAGAAGTGTAAGTGTAAAGAAGGAACAGGTACACTGTCCTCACCATTCATCTTGTTGCTTGGAAATGTTTTTTATGTAGCTGACTCATATTTATGACAATTGCAGTGTCCCTGGATCATGTGATCACCTTTTCCAGCCAGGCAAAGTCAATAGGGATTCACTTAACAACCTAGTTACTAACTTAACAACCACATTGATTCATTTAACATCTGTGCCAAGAAATATTGTAAAATGGGGCAAAAATCACTTAACAGCTGCCTCAATTGTGGTTATAAGTTGAGGACTATTTGTATTTGTTGTTTCATAATAAGGTAGAGAGTTCATGAACACATGGCTTCTGATGTCCCCCCCTCCCCCAGCCAAAGTACTAGCAGTGGTTTAGATGTCTATATTTTCTTCTATGTAATGATCTAATAATATCTTATATTTCTGTGTGTTTGTGTTCTCCCATCATCAGTGAGTGGTCTATAAATGTATGTTTTTTATTTTTATGTTCTCCATAGCAATAGCATTTAGATTTATATATCACTTCAGAGTGCTTTATACTCCTCTCTAAGTGGAGTACAGAACCAGCATATTGCTCCCAACAATCTGGGCCCTCATTTTACTGACCCAGGAAGGATGGAAGGCTGAGCCAACCTTGATCTGTGCCACCAGGACTCTCATTGCTTTCTTTTTACCTGAATGGGATTTAAACAGGTAATGGACTTCATGCTTCATTGAGAATTTTCTTGGTATGCTCAACTTGAATGTTTGTTGTTCCTATCAAGATTAAACTGTAGTCTGTGGGCAGAGTTTGTCTGCAATACTGCATTCTACCCCTGCACTACTGATCTCTGACCCTGTACATAATTTCTTTTCAACAACCAATTAGGTTTGAAAAAATAGAAAGGGCACTTTTGTGATTCTGGTAATATACAAGTTCTGTAATTTCAATGAGTATATTCGCAATCAGTTAAAAGTGATGAATAGAAACAGGGTCTTCTGATGGAGGTATGACAAACTGAAGATGGATCTGCAAAAATTGAGCCAACAAATGCAACAAAGACAACAGGATGAAGAGTGGACAGGATATCAGCCACTTATGCTCTGGACATAAGCTGCTCCATGAGCAGACTGCTGGACAGAGGTCTTCCATGGGCCTGAATAGCAAGAAATGAGTTTGAAATTGTTGAAGTTCACACTTCCTAAAGTTGCTTCTGATGCTTTTCTGTGCAAAGTGACATGAATGTACTTTCAAACAGGCAGAAAATGTATGAACCAGCACTTATTGCTGGGCTACAGGTTACTGTTATTCATGCTGGCTGGATCTGTTGGGCCTTATAGTCTCAGGACAATTCTGTTTTGAGGTTAGAAGAGATGGTGATTATGACTCTTCCATAAATTCTTATTGTAATTCCTGGAACAAACCATTTTTAGTCAATTGCTCAAAAAGCATGAGACAAAGAGAAAGAAAAAAAGAATACATAAAAGCTGTTTAACAAAAAAGAGAAAAAAAATCAACAAAGAAAAATATAGTATGTTAAATAATTATAGCATTGTGTTCTATTTTCCGTTTGATAGTATATGTATCACCTTCAATATCAATCTTGTTTTTTGTTTTATTCTTTCTTTTTGTTACAGATAATCATCGACTTACAACCATTGATTTAGTGGCCATTCAAAGTTAACAATAGCATTAAAAAGTGTCATGACTTTTTCACACTTACGATCATTGTAGCATCCCCTGGCTACGTGATCAAAATTCAGTGTCCTGCGGTTATATGATTACCTTTTGTGACATTCTGACAAGCAAAGTCAATAGGTAAGATTCACTTAACAACCACCTTACTAAGTTAACAACTGTCGTGATTCACTTAACACCTGTGGTAAGCAAGCTTGTAAAATGGAGCAAAACTCCAAAAATGTCTCGCTTGGCAACATAAATTTTGGGCTCAGTTGTTAGGTCGAGGACTGCCTGTATTAATAAAAGAAGCAATAAAAAATAAATAAAAAAAGAAAAGTGACATGAATAAAGTCTTTCAGCCAAGCTCAATTTCTGGTGATCTCATGGAGGTCATGGTGTATGTATGTATGTATGTATGTATGTATGTATGTATGTATGTATGTATGTATGTATGTATGTATGGATGTATGGATGTATGGATGGATGGATGGATGATGGGATCCCTAAAATAGATCACTGTGGAATTATGTTCCTTAATTACTTGCCTATAGAATGATCGTAGCATGTTGAATAGAAAAACGAAGCAAGGAAAAGAACTGAATATATAATAAATGGGCAAGATTGTTTGATTACTGGCTAGAATTTATTTATGTATCAAATTTAATTATTTAACTAAAACCATGAGAGAATGCTTTCAAGATTTTACATACAATATAAGCTATTTTACAGGCTCCCTGCTTGGATCCCAAAGTCTGCTGTTGAAACTAAATTTTAAGAGATTTCTGGAAAACCAGTAAGGTTGGAGTCAATCTCACCTTGGGGGGCCATGATGTTTTATAGGATGGGTGACACACTAAGTAAGTCATGCTTCCTGGGTCGTGTCAGATGGAATTCTTTAGCAAACTTGACCCATAACATTTCCCTTGGCCAGATTTGGTGGGAGAAGAAGATGGATTTGGGGAGAAGCAGCTCCTCAGATCAAAGATTTCTCAAAAGGAATTTCAAGTACAGTTTTGATTCCATTTCCTCTGTGATATCCCCTTCCCTCTTTCCCTTATCCATATAGTACATTTAAAGTTGGGAAGGAGATTCTTAAATGAAACGTTTAATAAAGAACGTCCTACTGTTCTATGAAGCACCAACAATATAATAAACGGATCTGATATTTATAGTATCAACTGCATATTGAAATCCTGAATAAAAGGCCCTACATGAAGGTTTGATTCCATCAAAAAACAAAACCAGGATAGCATGTCCAATAGAATAAGGCCAGAAATGTCAAATTCATGGGAGATTTGTGTCATGCTTTGTAGTTCGACTTGTAGCGTGAAAGACCTGATTTTTTGAGTTAATAGCTCCCTTTAGTTATCAGTGTAAGGACACGGTGGCTCAGCGGGTTAGACAACTGAACTGTTGATCAGAAGGTCGTCAGTTCAGCGGTTTGAATCCCTAGTGCCGCATAATGGGTGAGCTCCCGTTACTTGTCCCAGCTTCTGCAAACCTAGCAGTTTCGAAAGCACGAAAAATGCAAGTAGAAAACATAGGGACCACCTTTGACCATATGACCACAGAGATGTCTTCGGAGAGCGCTGGCTCTTCGGCTTTGAAACAGAGATGAGCACCGGCCCATAGAGTCAGAAACGACTAGCATATATGTGCGAGGGAAACCTTTAGTTATCAGTGAACAATAAGTATAAACTTGATGATAGACGTTACTTGATTTAATTAATTAGAAATGGCATTTTTCAATTATGAAATAAGAGCAAAATCTTTTTTTCCCAATCTTCAACGTATATTTCTAAATTCTGAATTTGGCATGATTTAGCCATTTTTCTTCCCACACCACTGCCTGCCAAATTATGTAGTAATTTAGTGCAGAGGTGAATATTTTAATACGTGGGAGGAAAATCATTCATGACAATACTTTTCAATTACCTCTGCTCTAGTTACATACTATCCATGTGATTTACTCCCACTACTCATTAGTTAGAGAAGTTCAATAATTGTTTAAAGACACAAATAAGTTAATAGCATGAAAATACAATGTGCAATCTTGTTTGCCAATTCTAGCTGATGAAAGGTTAGACCTTTTCTAGCAAATTCAATCCTATTTCTTTTTTTGGTTTTGTTTTAATATTCCCCACAGTACAGAACAATTAACTTTGTGTACGTGCATACGTGTATGGGTTTAAAAAGCTCTAAATTGGAAGTATAACTTTTCATGCTGAGTTAGTTTGCAGGCGATGTTGAATGAGTTTTTTAAGTTTCAGGAAGGTTGTTGAAAGTATAAGGCATCATTTTCAATATGACCCTGATGTATGTGTGAACAAATGGATTTCCTTAGCTCTTTTCTTTCATAGCACCTTTCCTCTGTTTCTGTTTTTAGAGAGATCTCTGTGTGGTATACATTCCTATGTATCATGTTTATTCAGATAACATAAATCCAGACTGTAGATGTGGCACAGACATTTCAAATAAGAATCACCTTCAGCCTGGTCCCCTCTTAATATATTGGGATTTGTGCTAATTAATAATCCTGGAAATTATAGTCCTAACGCATTATGTGGGAATCAGATTGCAGGCAATTTCTTGCAATTATTGTCACTTAGGGAAAAGACTGAAACCAGTGGTGGGATTTAAATAATCTAAGAACCAGTTCGCTCAGGGTCACGCTGGCTGTCATGGGAGGCATGGCCCATTTCCATCCTCCACATTTGGGATGAGCTCCCGCGATGGCCAACCTGACTCTATCAAACTGGATCGCTGTGCTGCAGTTGAGAAATAGGAAACGGAGCAGGCAGGGTGAGGAAAAGGGGAGGATCAGTGAGAAGAAAGAGGGAAAGTGGCCTTCTCCTACTCTGCTCCATTGCCCATTGCAGCGCAGCACAGCACTCAGGATCCACTATGATAACGTGGGTGGATGGGTGGGTTAACAACCAGTTTGCCTGAACTGGTCTGAAGCAGCTGAATCCCACCACTGATTGAAACTGGTGACAAGAAAGTGTTATCTAAAATAAGGTACCGAAAGTGTGTGTGTGGATTGCTTTGCTGTTGAATGGACATGGCTGCCATTCACCTTCTTCTACATGCCAAATAGTGAGATTGAGCACACTAGAGCTTAAGGAGAATTTGAGTTAATTCCTGGAATGTTTACACACAGGGACGCTCATATCTGTGGACAGAAACATATTTGGGAATTAAGGGTGCAGAGCATTCATGCTGCTGTGACTTTGGCCAGTTGGTTCAAGGAAGTTGTTCAAGTCAAGGACCTTTAGCACAGTAGTGAGGTCGGCAGTTCAGCGGTTCAAATCCCTAGTGCCATGTAATGGGGTGAGCTCCCGTTACCTGTCCCAGCTTCTGCCAACCTAGCAGTTTTGAAAGCAGGTAAAAAAATGCAAGTAGAAAAAATAGGGACCACCTTTGGTGTGAAGGTAACAGTGTTCTGTGTGCCTTAGCATTTAGTCATGCCGGCCACATGACCACAGAGACATCTTCAGACAGCACTGGGTCTTCAGCTTTGAAATGGAGATGAGCACCACACTCTAGAGTTGGAAACAACTAGCACATGTGTGCGAGGGAAACCTTTACCTTTACCTTTAAAACCTTGTCTTCAAATAATGAAGCCAACAGATTTATTTTCAGCCATTTGCTTTCTTATCCCAATGCATCACAATTATGTTTGCTCTGTTACCTACCAAATAGGTCCAAGGAACACTGGGTCAATTAGGATGACCTGGATGTGAACCAGATAATAGTTAATGAAAGTGTTTATTGGATTCTAGTGGACATTTTCTGAGGATTGTTGCAGACAAGTGATTTATTAACCTAGATAGGACCTGGATAAAATTCAGTCAGTTGCTGAAAAGCTTATTCCCTAATAGCTTTCCTTCATAAATTTCCCTAATAGATCTCAGCAAATACTGCACATAAATAATACTAAGATTTTAGTTAGGAATACTTAAACCAGGTCCTTTCATACTGAAATAATGTAATAATGTGTTTTGCTTGCTTGAATGATTAATTAATCTGCTAATTCATCAAGAGAGGCTAGATAATTTACTGCCCTTTTGGCCACAAATCTGTGTATTATCATAGGTCCATATCAGTACCTGAGATTATATGTGAGATTATTTAGAAAGGCCCTCTGTGTTAACAACTCCTTCCTTATACTTGAAACAAGCATTGCTTGAGTGCTTACATCAATTTCTGCCGATCTCTGGAAACTTGCAAGGTTGAAGCTTTTCTCCATGTGATTGATGGTTCATATGGGACAAGGAACGAACGCGAGGCCAGGAAGATCCATACTTCTTCCTTATTTCTCAGACAAAAAGTTAACACAGCTGTTGCTAAAGGTTAAATTTGGAGGTCAGTTTCTTATGCTATTAGGAACATCCATGTAGGTTTAAGCTGTATTAATGCCCAACCCCTTTTTTATCCACAGAGTGAGTTAGTCAATGACTACATTGATCCATTGTTGTGTCTTCTTACAGAGGTTCCGGCAACGAAGCAATAGAAATCATTAGAGCTGGTGATAAAGAAATCCTCCCTTGTCCAGGCAGACACAGTGTACACCTTTCATCTACTGTTGCAGCACTCAGGTATAGCTTGCCAAACCAAATGTTTCACACCGAAGCTGGATTATTTAGGGAGGTGAAGCACAGGGCATCAAAATTTTAAAACTAAAATAATGGACAAAATCAGAATAGGTCCTGGAATCTTCAGTCATCTAAAAATCATGTAAGCTTTGAGTGGATAGGATGATCATACTTCAAGTACCTTCCTTGAAATACTGCCATCCAATGAGGCCTTTCCCATTGCATCCCCTATCAAACATCCCGCCAGCTAAAATCTGATAAGTCCTTACCCTTTTATACTTCTGGGTAAAATCTGGCTCCTCCCCCAGTTGTTGGGATAGGGTGAGTCCAGGTGGGATGAAAATGTAGGTTGGATCAGGCAACCCCATCGGCTGCAAAATGTCGGTTGGTGACCCCTAGGAGAAGGGCCTTCTCTGTGGCAGGCCCGTCCCTCTGGAATG
>JANHFP010004270.1:37871-49461 GCA_032468135.1 Calamaria suluensis | reverse complement strand
TGTGCATGTCTGTGTATTATTACTGGATCTCCTAAAAGAGAATGAAACAATCCCTTGGCCACACATATAAACATACACTAATTGGAAACAATTTTGAAGCAGGCTTGTTTGAAGCAAGTTAGAATGGCTCTGAAAGGTTTCCCATTTGGGAAATCTTTTGATAATCAGCCTGAAAAACTTGGGATCTAATTTATGGATTATATTCTGTAGCTTAACTCTGATCTATGTCTAAAAATCTCACTAATTCTGTCCTCAGTCCATTATTCATGTTATTCATTGCCCTAAAGTGCTGTTCAAACAGAAATTTAATAAAAATTCTCTACCCATTTCCATAAACAAAAATCTCTTAAAACACAATATGTTTTCCTAATGAGCATGTTAGATCCATAGAGGTCTTGTTGCATCTTGAATTATAGGAATGATATGATCTAGAAGAGAGATTATATAGGATTTTTCCATAATGTCATTGAGAAAATCCATGCAACTGGTTGTGCCCTCAAGCGTGTGACATTTAGTCCTAGGCATATAGAAAATTAGTTTCTGTGGTACTTGTTAGCTGTTAAAGAATAAATATCATGCCTATATTTACTAATTAACAGGGAGGTTGTTTTGGAGGAGTGAAAAAAGTAGTCTGTGACAACTCTGAATATTAATGCTAGAGGCAACTACCGGGTATATGATTTGCATGGTTGAAATAATCTTTTACTACCAGGTGCTTTCAGCCTATAGGAATATGAAATCTTACAGTCCTTGAAAATTCTATTGAATTTTAATATAACAATGATTATGACAATGATGTCTAACCTTTTTGCCATTGCTTGCCAAAAATGGGATGGTGGTGCGGGGGGATGCATGTGTGCGTGCCCACGCCCATAATTCTATGTGCCCTGTGCATGTACATGTGTCTCCCCCTGCTTTTGGCATGTGATGGCCTGATGGGCCTGGTAGGCCTGTTTTTTGGTCTCCCCAGGCTCCAGAGTCATTCTAGGAGCCTGGGGAGGGCAAAAATGGCCTTTCCCACCCTCTCAAGGGCCTCCCAAGGCCCTCCATAGACATTTTCCCTACTTCTGGTGGGCCCAGAAGCCACAAAAATCAGCTGGCTATTGTGTGCATGTGCCCCCCAAATGAGTGTCTCCATGGTCACCTATATTTTTAAAATAAACCTTCCAAATACTACAGATGTCATGACATCATTCTGAAAATGCACTAGAGAAGCCCTGCTTTATGATAGAATATTACTTGAGCTAGGGATAGAGGATTGGTTTATTTTTTAAATGACTTTGGATGCTCCAAAATATCATAGAAATCTCAGTACTGATGATCAGACATGGCTAATTACAGATGTAGTAAAGTCTTGATTGCTGATACTGAATATAGGCACAGGAGGTGAGAGCAGGGAGCACTGCAAAATTGTTCCCCTTGGCAATAGATTATGCATGGGCTGCAGAAGTGTTGCTAAACTTCCTGGTGATATAACAATGCCAATGGTAACTGCATATTTTAGCTCCTGTTAGGTTGTTTCAGGTTGCAAATGAAATAGCTTCTAAATGAGGAAAACCATCAGTAAATGAGACATCCTACTGGCAGCCTACTAAATAAAAGGACAAAAAGAAGCAGGGACCAATTCTACTTAACTATTTTCAGAGCCTATATAATCCTGCTACTTAAAACCTTCCTTCCTCTGGATTATATATAAAATATATATATCAATATTTATTACGTTCTATCCATTATGGTTCATTGTCCTTAGAAAGTGAACCCAAAGGGAATTTCCTTACATTATATTTTGATATTTACAAATCAGTTTAATGCAAATTATAGAACACTACAGGGAAAATGGCTATTTACAATAAACTTAGTGAAAAAAACTCCATACAAATAACCAGTTATATTAATAATTCAGCCAAAAACATTGCCATTATTGCCCAGGGGCTCCCAGAAGGAATAGAAGGAATAGCCAACACCTCAGAAGACAAGGTCAGGATCCAAAAAGATTTTGACAGACTTGAATAATGGGTTCTATACAATAACATGACATTTAATGTGGAGAAAAGCAAGGTTTCATATTTAGGCAGGATAAAGCTAAGATAAAAGTACAGATTAGGTGAAACCTGGCTCAAAAACAAGAGACACTTGTAGTTCTATTGGATGATCACTTAAAAATGAGCAAGCAGCATGCAGCAGTAACCAAAATGCTAATATGATCATGATAAGATAGAATCAAAATCACATGAACTATTAGTATTGCTTTATAAAGCCTCAGTGGGACACAGTGGCTCAGCGGGTTAGACAACTGAGCTTGTCAATTGGAAGGTCGGCAGTTCAGTGGTTTGAATCCCCTTGTGCCACATAATGGGGTGAGCTCCTATTACATGTCCCAGCTTCTGCCAAACTAGCAATTTCGAAAGCATGTAAAAATGGAAGTAGAAAAAATAGGGATCCCCCTTGGTGGGAAGGTAACAGCATTCCGTGTGCCTTTGGTGTTGAGTCATGCCAGCCACATGACCACGGAGATGTCTTTGGACAGTGCTGGCTCTTCAGTTTTCAAACGGAGATGAGTACCGCCCCCTAGAACTGGAAACAACTAGCACATATGTGCGAGGGAAACCTCTAAAGCCTCAGTAAGACTACACCTGGAATATTTCATCCATATTACAAAATAATATGGTCACCATATTACAAAAAAGATGTTGAGACTATGGAAAAAGTGCAAAGTAGAGAAACTAAGATGATTAAGGGCCTAGAGACAAAAACCCTTGAAGGTTTCTTTTCCTCTGCAAAAGGCCCTTGGTGCAGAGAATGGAATGGTCCCTCACTTCTTCAGGCTTTTCTTGTCCATGTCAAAAGCTTTTGCAAAGGGATGGAAGTTTCAAGCAGCACAAGTTTGCTCCCCTGAAGCTTTCCATCTCTTTGCAAAAGCTTTTGGTATGGAGAAGAGAAGCCTTTTGGCTGTGAGATCATGCTCCTTTAGACTCACTGAAGCTGCCCGGTGCTTGGTCAGGTGTCATGTACAGGCAAACTTTGTTAGTCAGCCAAGCTGAGCAAGGCACACTTGTCCTGCTCTGTCTCTGTTCTTACTATATATATATAGTAAGTCTCATTTGTCATCTTCAGGCTTGTGTCTTCGGCCTCGTGCTTGTCAGAGTAATGTGAGCTTGCGGCTGTTTCTTCCCTTTAACTAATAGTGGGGGTGTGGCCTGATTGGTTGGGGGCTTGGCTGTGTTCTGATTGGCTGGGGGGTGTTCTGTTTGGGTGGGGGCTTGGTTGTGCTCAGGTTGGTCTTATTTGACAGGGGATTTGAGCTGGTGAGCTGTGATGCTATTTGTCTTCGTGTTCGTGTTCGTGCCACATCTTCATGGTGGGTGCCAGTTCACTTCATATATGGGTCGGAGGGGTTTGAAGTGGCTAGTGATGCAGCTGCAGTCCAGCTTCTGGTCTGTGGTCGTGCCTCATCATCTGTGTGAGTATGAGCCTGCTTTCTGTGTGGATGTGTGGTGGTGGCATCTTGTGTGGCTTTCGTGAGTGTGGGTCTGATGTCATTCCTCATGTTAGGGACTCGCTTGTCAATGAGGGCGGGTTTCCAAATGGCTGGTAGGCGGGAGGTGTCATCTCGTTTATTCATGCTGTGTGGGCGTTTTTCTATCTCTATGGCAAAGCCCTCCTCCCATATATAAAAGGCATCACAGACAAAATCAGCAAGATCCTCCACAAACACAACATCAAGACAGCATTCTGCACAAACCAAAAAATATCCACCATTCTAAGAAACCCCAAAGACAAAATCGAGTTCAGTGGTGGGTTTCTAACGGTTCTCCCCAGTTCGGGTGAACTGGTAGTGGCGGTGGCAGGAGGCTCTGCCCACCCATCCAGACATCATCAAGGATGCTCTGCACACGCGCAGAAGCGCCACGCATGAGTGAAGCAAGAGTGCACATGCATGCACTCACAGTTATGAACTGGTTGTGAAGGTAAGTGGAACCCTCTACTGGTAGTACGTATGTTTGTGTGTGTTTGTGTTATTCATGTTTTACATGGCATGTTCATTTCCATAAAAAAGGCATAGACACTGGCATTTTGTATTGCTTTTTTGAAATTCTGCTTTTTTATTATTCATAAAGAACACAAGAAATATACAGCTTTGCAGTTATGAGAGTTAAGGAAATTGTATTTGCCAGAGGAAATTTTGATTAATTAAACATGCCCAATAATTAATGACTATTCTCCAGAGGGCTAACCTTTGAATGCATTTATTATTATTCTTTTCAGCTGCTGCCTTTAGCTGTTTAAGCTTTCAGGATTGAATGTCCTTCAGTTCCTGATCCTCTGTCACTTTCTCCCATGAGATATTTTCTGTAAATCATGCTTTGATTTCCATTAGTAGTTTATGTCATATGGCCTGCAGATATTTTTCAGTTAACACACATTTTCTAAAAGTAGTCTTTGGACATCTTATTTAACTTTAAGGTTTCCTTCCTTTTTGCAGCCCTTGGTCATAAAGACTGTTCAGATCCTTCAAAATACTTTTATGACTGCTAAACCATAGGTAACGTTTTTCCAGGATCATGTAACTGTTTCACAGCTGTTCTTGGTTGCTTCTGGGATGCATGTGCACTCAGTACAACTTTCCTTTTTGGGGGGATGGGGAGGGGAGATTTCCAAAGTAAAAAATGAAACAAAATGAAGTGACTTTCCTTTCATATTAACAAATGGAGCAGTTTATGAAACATCCACATGATTCTGTATTTGTTATCATGTATTTGCTCACAATAATTATTTCTCAGGAAAGAAAAAGAGAATCATGAGGCCACAATATATACTATTATGTTATGTTATGTTATGTTATGTTATGTTTTATGTTATGTTATGTTATGTTATGTTATGTTATGTTATTTTATGTTATCTTATCTTATCTTATCTTATCTTATTTTTGTTATGTTATGTTATGTTACTTTACTTTACATTTCATTACATTACATTACGCCATTGAATTATAAACATTTAAGTCAGAGGTCTTCAAACGTGGCAGCTTTAAGACTTGTGGACTTCAACTCCAACAGCTCTGCTGGCTGGAGAATTCTGGGAGTTGAACAAGTCTTAAAGCTGCCAAGTTTGAAGACCTCTGATTTAAGTGAATAAAGAATGGAAGGAAATAGTGGTATAAACTCTATAATATGCAGTATAATCCAGAAATCTAAGAAGAATATCAAAAAGGGTGCCTGTATTTTAACTATTTGTTCAGATATGTGTATTTGATTGTGTGTATATGTGTGTGTGTGTATGCGTGTATGTGTAGTTTAGTTTAAATCCATGTATAACTGAAGGAGAAAGGAATCTTTCAAACGTTGTAATATCTATTGTTTTCAGTCACAAAAGTATGAAAAAAATATTTTTGCAATCATTTATTTTTTAAATCCTAGGTCTTGTCCATATAATTTGAAAGAAAATGAGGATTTAGAAACACCAATGAGTGTTATAAAATTAAAATTAACATAAAATACCGGACTGAAGGAAAAATAATATAGCAATTTTTCATATCTTACAAATTACTGTTCCATTTTGCTGAGACAAAATGGACAAGCTGGAGCTCTCTCCTGACTAATTCCAAAATTCCTTCTAAATATATTTACATTACTTATTATATCTCATTCAAAATCTATTTTAATATTTTAATAGTTTAAATTCATTGAATGAAGGCTGACTCCCTCAGATCGGTTGAGTTCCTTCCATTCGCTGCCACCGGCCCTGGCTCCAGCCTTGGCTGCTGGCAGTCTTGCTTGGCCATAAGGGTCTCTTTTTCCAGCCAGCCGCCCATGTTCCTGAAGGAGAACTACTTCAGCGAACTGCAGCTTCTGGGCTGTTTACGGCCATAGCGAGGTGAGCGAGATCGCTTGGAGCTTCGTTCTCCATGCCTGGGCTGACTGAGGCACAGAAATTAATAGTGTTGCCTCCGGGCTTCCATTTGTTAAAAGGCCGTCATTTACACCTAGTCCTAATTTCCTCCTGTCATTTAGGTTTCAGCCCGCGATCTTGGGCAGGTAAGCAGTATCGGCTGCAAGATTAATTGAGCCTTAGCTCTCCGTTCGTCTGACATATATGCTTAATTAAATAATTTCATACATTCTCAGAACAGTTTTAAAATTTCTGTTTTAGTCTTTTATTTTGAAAAAAAATGTTTAGCTAAAATTCTAAAACACTTAGGAATACGTGTCTATATCAAAACATCAAATGGTATTAGTTGACAAGATTTTTGTAGCCAATATTTAAATTACAACTCTTCAAACACTTTTAATATCATTCTACTCATTAATCCGAGACATAGATTCCCTACTTCACCCAGGATTTGCAATAAAATGCTATATTGCTATTTCATCACTGCTGTTCTCCTTCTCTTTTGCAAAATTTTTCATATATACAAATACTAAATAAATTCCAACTGTTCTCACTTGGCCTACAAGAATATTGTCAATAGTCAACCACTCTGGTCTTGGTTTGAAATTTTTGTCTTGTTCTGTTTCCCAGCTATAAACTATGTATTATGATACTATGAATTTTTTTTTGTCTAACAAAGCAACACTGCATGAGATTTCAAAATGAATTTTAAAACATATATTTGCAGTGGTATTTTACATCTTGGCTGCATAGTAATGATATAAGATTGTTAAAATGATGTGAACAGCCATGAAACGTGTTCACCTGCACTGGTGAACAAATGATCCTAAGGCTACCTGTGCTTACCTTACGGATAGTTAATTTTCATCCTGTCAAGTGTAACAGATAACTTACATCTAGTTATGTAAGTCATACATCTAGTTGTGTAGTGGATTAGAATAGTCATCTCCATCAACCGAAAGAAGGTACATGTAGGAGAAAACAATTGATTAGCATTCTGTTTTGTTAGAGTTTCATGTTCTTATTGAACTTTGAATCTAATGAAATTCCTTAATAGAAACTGTCTATCTCGATTCATGTATAGCTGGCACATCTTCCTTGTAGGTAATGCTACTCTAACATTGTTTAGAATCACTTGACGTAGAATGTTGGGGTTATTTTTTGTTCTTAAGCAATTTTTTTTTAAAATTGTAGTATTGTTCTTTCTTCTATGATTTCCTTAATTGGACATTTTCCGTTAGGAATTGCACAAATCCTTTTTTCCTCTCATGGTGGGATCTCTGTTGTATCTGCAAAAATAACACTTGTCATACATAAAGTCTTTACATTTACAAAGTGATGGGTAAACCATAACTAATCCCTATCATGCCCCAGTGAAACAAGTACATTTTATAACAGATGGTACCCATTCATTCTTCATTGAAATATTCATTAGTAAGATACTATTTTTGTAGAAACATTGGATACTAATAAGCTCCCTTCAGGAACTCAAAACTAGTGTATTTTCTAGAGAATTACTCTTGTTTTGGGATTTGCTTTCTTCCCCCTATGGACAACATCCCATTTGATTGAAGATGATACATAATGAAGTACAAATGATTTTAAATATTCTCCTGGCAAAACATTCTCATGTCTCCTTTTGATGAAATAATTGTTCACTATTGCTTGTTGCTTTTATCACATATGCAACCAATTTCAGGGCTCAAAGCAAGTAACTTGGATCGAGAAATATGGGCAGAGGTGTCTCAGATTGCTATGACAACTTTAGCATTTGTTGCACCACTTTTTCCGCAATATTTTTATGTATCTAATTGACAGCTTGAAACTTTAGGCCAACAAATATATTATTACCATGTTTCCTGGCTATCAAATCTTATTCTCTGCTGGGAATAATTAAATAACTATTTAATAACATGACATGAACGTGATAGCACACCCTTCCATCATGCTTCCCACTAGTAAGCTAGTTATCTTCAATCAATCTAGTTTACATATTAGATCTGATCCCCAAAATAGTAAGTCACTATTATGACAAGGAGTGACTAATAGCTACGACTTCATCTAATAATATTGTCAGACTATCACAACTGGGGTTCATGCTTACATTGTTAGAATTGACAGCTACTTTTTTAGGATCACATCCTGGCAGCAGCAATTTCTGGTGCCATCTTCCTAAGTCTTTGCTATTGTTTCTATCCATCTTCATCACTTTACACACCTCTAACATAACTCCTCACCCTCACTTTTGTCTTTATTGCAATAACCCCCCCCCCAAGTTTTTACAACTTTGCAGAATGAATTTAGGCCTTTTATAATATTGCTGCCAACATCTATTTCAAATCCTTTTTAATGTTTGAGTAACTGGCTCTTCGGCTTTGAAATGGAGATGAGCACTGCCCCCTAGAGACAGAAACAACTAGCACATATGTATGAGGGAAACCTTTACCTTTTTAACCAAAGAAAGCATGAGATTCCATCTATTGTTTTCCATTTCTTCTTTTTCTGCTTAAATTATTCTACCTGTTTATGTCTTTAATTGAGCAGACACTTGGAAGACATTTTCTCTCCTGTTTAATATGAAGTTGTTTTAAAAACATGCATTTTTCAAGCTGACAGGAAAATATGAATACAGAAAAAATAGATATTGAAACAAAGTTAAAAAATAAACAAAAAAACAAGAAAAAAACTTTTGATAGTTCCTTGTTCCTTCCTTTCCATTGTTCCTAGCCACTAAAGTACTGTTCTTAAAATATTGGAGGTTGTTGCTTATATTTACTTAAATCATTTCATGTTTTTAAAATTAAATGCTTTTTCTTAAGAGCCATATTATAGATTCTAACTCTTCCTTCATGTGTTATATACAATGTGTAAGCCATTCCTGCTTAAAGTTAAATGTTGAATATACACAATCAGTTTTTCACAAAGCATGCATACAACAGGAGAATGGTGGTTGTTTCCAACATCTCCAAAATCCACTCAACCAATTAAATATGGGCAGTTGATCAGGAGGGAAGCTGCCTCCTCATAAGTAGCCTCACCTCTGTTGTGCATGCCTCCACTCAACTCTATGCATCTGTGCTTCAAGTAGTGGAGGCAATTCCTCTTCATTGCCTCTGACAAGGTTTAGTTGCATACCTTCTCCATCTTGTGCTTCCAGCAAAACCTCTTTTTTTCCTTCTTCAGCCAGATTCTCCACTGTTCCTGAACTCTCCACTCCTGATTCAGAACCCTCATTGTCTTCCTGGCACTCCTCCACATTCTTTTCCAAAGCCCCCAGAGGCAAGGATGTCCAGGCTGGTGTTCAGGGAAGCCATCATACCTTGTGCAGGTGAAAGAGATACAGAACTGACACCCACACCACCCCTTTAAGCTCTATAGAGCCTTAACTATTATTTCCCTGGAAGGCTCATAGTTTGGGGAGGTTCTTGTTAGTAGGCAGAATATACTAAAGTATTGCCTTGAACTCTACACATGTGGAACTGATTGCTTGTGTCTGACAGAAAGACTATTCTTGTTTTCTGCCAGTATCATAAAAGTGATACATCTTCTCATATCAACAATGGTATTTTCATCTTTAAGCTATCAGATATATTAGAGGAAACCAAGACAAGGATAATAGATATCATTCATGGATTTCCCTACCTGCGTTCTTTTTTACTTCCTGAAAGTCCCAATTTACTGGAGATTACAGAATTAAGCCTTGATTCAGCCGGTGTCTAATATGGATATTCAGTTGCACTGAGTTCTCATATCAATTCATTGTGTGCCACTTACAGTATAACATAGGCAGGCTATGTATCAGAATATGGATTAGAACAAGAACTTGAAATTATCTTTATTAATCTTCCTCAAAGAAGTGTCCAAGGTATTTTTTTTCCTTTTGCATCATGAAAACCATTCAACAAATATAAAACCCAGAGCCAATAGTTTGATGTGCAAATCAATAGAGCATCAGAAGCACAATCAAGTGTGGAAACCAGTGTCTTAGCATTCTCAAGCAAGGGAACCTATTTCACTGATACTAAATTCTAGATAAGGATTATATAAATATGAAATTTAATGTAACATTTTCAGAGAATATATATATTAGATACCTAGTATATGATTTAGACAACTGTACAAAGTAAATGGATTCTCCATGCCCTTATTATGGCTAATATACTGATATTGCATCATTGGAAATATAAGTATATGATTCCATTTATTTAATGGATTGAAGACTTTATTGCACTTGCCTTTTATAAGTGGATTGCTTGTAGATATGAACTTTGTATAGACAAGTATATTGAAATATGGGATGCATTTATAGATAACGCCATGGATTAACAATTATATAAATATATTATAAATATATACATGCTTAAATAATATTTGCATGAGATAAATGTATAATTATAAGCATTTATTTATATAATGAGATATAGTGCAATTTTTGTTAAGGCACTTTTATTCTTTTTTCTGTTGTTTTCTCTTTGAAAGTGTATGCATCTAGATCATCATTATATTCATGTTTTTCACTTTTTTATTAATTACAAAACAATAAATAAATTTTAAAATGTTTACAGGAGGATGATGTAGCTTTTCTCTTGCTTGAAAGAAGAGACTGGTTTAATCAGCATATTCTATGTTCTGTTCTTAATAAAATTCTGAAAAGCATCACCACATACCTCTTTATATAATGTTGTTAAGTGTGCCTGCTGCAGTGTCTTTGCCTATACAAAAATTAAAGTGAATCTAACTAAAGGAAGAGTAAATTAGTAGATCAGCAGAAATGTTGTGGACATAATATACTTAGTCTTCGACACATTCCACAAAGTAGACCACAACCTCCTTCTTGGTAAAGTAGAAAAATGTAGGATAGACAGCAGCATCACCAGATTGATTTGTTAGTGGCTGACAAACTGTGCTCAATGAGTAGTTCTTAATGGTACTACATCTACATGAGGGGATGTAAGCAGTACTGCAAGGTTCTGTTTTAGGGCCAGTGCTCTTTAATACCTTCATAAATGACTTAGATGAGGAAATAGAAATGGAATCATCAAATTTTCAGATAACAGTTGACCAGTTATATTAATAATTCAGTCAAAAACTTTGCCATTGTTGCCCAGGGACTCCCAGAAGGAATAGCCAACACCCCAGAAGACAAGCTCAGGATCCAAAAAGATTTTGACAGACTTGAATAATGGGCCCTGTACAATAACATGAAATTTAATGTGGAGAAAAGCAAGTATTTACATTTATGTAGGATAAATCAAAGATAAAAGTACAGATTAGGTGAAACTTGGCTCAAAAACAGGTGAGAGGGATCCTGAAGTCCTAGTGGATAATTACTTAAACATGAGGCAGCAGTGTGAGGCAGCAGCCAAGAAGCTAATATAATCCTTTGATGTACAAACAGAGGTATAAAATCAAAATTAAGTGAACTACTTATAAAACCTAAAGAAGGCCACACTTGGGAATACTGCATCCAGTTTTGATCACCACATTACAAGAAAGATGTTGAGATTTTGGGAAAAGTACAAAGAAGAGCAAATAAGATGATTAAAGGCCTGGAAACTAAAACATATGAAGAACTGTTGCAGGAATTGAGTTTGGTTAGTCTAGAGAAAAGAAAGACCAGGAGTGATATCATCATCATCATCATCATCATCATCATCATCATCATCATCATCATCATCATCATCATCATCATCATCATCAT
>JANHFP010004268.1:189168-199503 GCA_032468135.1 Calamaria suluensis | reverse complement strand
TCTGGAGGGCCTGGGGGTGTGGGGAAGGCCCCTTTTTCACTCTCCCCAGGCTCCAGAGCCTTTCTAGGGAAGCTGGGGCAAATTGAATTATTGGTGTGGGCACGTGGATGCAAACCCCCATGGGCACCCCCCGCTTTTGGCACGTGATGGCAAAAAGGTTAGCCATCACTGTTCTATGATGTCTGGCTAGAGGTCAGTGACCACCCCATTGTGATTAGGGACGTTAAGCTCATTCTTGTATTATCTGTGTAATTTTGCTACCTCTTCTTAATATCTTCTTCCTGTTAGGTCCCTGCCATTTTGTTCCTTTATCATGCCCATCTTTGCATGAAACATTCCTTTCATATGTATAATTTTCTTGAAGAGATCTCTGATTCTCCCTACTCTATTGTTTTCTTCTATTTCTTTGTATTGTTCATTTAAGAAGGCATTCTTATCTCTTCTAGCTATTCACTGGAATTCTGCATTCAATTGTGTGTATCTTTCTTTCTCCCTTGCCTTTAACTTCCTTTCTTTCCTCAGCTATTTGCAAAGCTTCCTCACAGCCATTTTGCTTTCTTGCATTTCTTCTTCTTTGAGATGGTTTTAGTTGCTACCTCTTATACAATGCTACGGACCTCCATCCATAGTTCTGCAGGCACTGTCTATCAAATCTAATTCCTTAAATCTATTGTTACCTCTACTGTATATTCATCAGGGATATGGTTTAGTTCCTACCTGAGTGGCCTAGTGCTTTTCCCTACTTTCTTCAATTTAAGCCTAAATTTTGCAATGAGAAGGCTGACGGTGTCAGTCAGCTCCTGGTCTTGTTTTTACTGGCTGTCAATTTCATCCTCTTCAGCACCAGTGGTTGGGACAGTTTCTCCATTTTTGGCTGCAGAGCACATAGTCAATCTAATTTCTGTGTTGACCATCTGGTAATATCCATGTGAGGAGTCACCTCTTGGGTTGTTGGAAAAGAGTTTGCTATGACCATCATATTCTCTTGACAAAAATCTACCAGCCTACTTCCCTGCTTCATTTTGTACTCCAGGGCCAAACTTGCCTGATATTCCGGTTATCATTTGGCTTTCTACTTTAGCATTCTGATCCCCCATGATAAGAACATTGTTTGGTGTTATTTCTGTAAGGTGCCGTGGGGCTTCATAGAAACTGTCAATTTCATCCTCTTCAGCACCAGTGGTTGGGGCACAGGCTTGGACTACTGTAATATTAAATGGTTTACCTTGAATTTGAATTGAGATCATTCTGTCACTTTGGGGATTGTATCCAGTATTGCTTTTCCTACTCTTATTATGAAGGCTACTCCATTTCTTCTGAGAGATTCTTGTCCGCAATAGTATGTCTGATGGACATCTGAATTAAATTCATTCATTCCAGTCCATTTTTAGTTCTACAATTCCTAAGATGTCAATGTTCAATCTTGTCATCTCTTGTTTCTCATGCAGGGAGCATCTCATGCTCTCTGCTATGACCTGTCCGTCTTGGGTGGCTCTGCACGGCATAGCTCAACTATGTATTTACATAATTTTCACGTGTGAATTTTTACTAGTTCAACAGGAACTTTATCTTTGCTCCTTCAAAGAACCAAAACACAATGAAAAGCAAGAACACAATGTCCTTAGACAGGCATCAAATTAAAAAAAATTACTCTCCACTACCGAAGAAAATCAGATATTGTAAATTTTATGAAGTTTTAATATATTCATATATATTTGGGATTCATGGGCAACAAAAAAAGATTTACTACATTTACCTTCATTTTTTTCTCTATGCACCACCGCCTGTTACTCTAAAAGCAAACTTTTGCTCATATTTAAGACTTAGTGTCCCATTGCATCAGGACACAAAAATTCCCAGTCTATGTCAAATTACAGTTTATACCTGAGAAGAAAACCCCAATAAATAACTATCAACTTATTTCAGGTATACATACAAAAGAACATAAAATACCATACCTGATGAAGACTGCTGGTTCTGCCTCCTGTACTGTCGCCTTTGCTGCACAGAGTCTGCAGCTGCCATTTTACCACCTTTGTCTTCTTCTAAATAATTGGCCGGAAAGAATTATAGTTCATATTAATAAAGTACTCAATATATACTGACTGTGATCTTCCTTTGTATACATGTAAAAAACAAATCTTAGTTCCTTTAGGTTTTTTGGCTAAGCAAATCAAATGATGACTGAAATCCAATTGCAACATTTGCTGTTGTTTAATTGTTCTTACTTTTGATTTTAATTAAATGCAATGGGTATAAGGATCTAACTGACTGAATTCCAGTTAACTCTTTTCATTATCACAGACATTGGAAAATAGAGGACAATTCTGCAACCTACCTGATTCTGACAATTCAACTTTTCTTGTTTTTGGTGCAGGTGAGGGAGATTCTCTCTTTTCAATACTTTTATGTTTAGGTGCTGAGAAGAAAAAAGTAAACAAAATCTAAAACCCATTTATATCATAGTCATGTGAAAGTATTTGTTTCTTATGCAAGCCATCTTACTAAAAATTGTCAATATTTAAGAGAAAGTCTACATATTTTATCAAATTAAGAAAAATGTGACACACAAACCAAGTAACTAAAATGCAGAAAAGGACTAATTTCCTGGTCAATTCCACACAGTAAGTTGCAGCCTTACTGGAAAGATTGCAGTTTTCTTTCAAAGTTACGTAATAGCTAGTTAAGCGGTTTAATACAGAAGCATTTGAAGCTAAAATCATTATCAGAATGGCTTGGAATATTTTCAGCAATCCATTTACCTGAAGTCCTATTGGGAGAAACAGAACTACGGGCTTTTCTTGTACGATTAGACTGCTGTGGTGTTGGTGACCTGCGAGGTTTGGGGGGAGGACTTGGAGGTGGGGATGGTCGGTGTCTTCGCCTTGGGGGGCTTGCAGAAGGAGACAGCCTTCTTGTTTTCCGAGGAGGGCTAGAGACAACTCTCTTGGGCAGTTTCTTTGGTGGTGATCGAGAACGTGAAGACGAAGAGGATGAACTACTTCCTGATAATGATGCTGATGATCTTCTCCTCCTAAAACATTAAATATCCTCTAAACTTAGTCTGAAGATTGATCTGCCTTACAGTTTCACAAAGATTTTACTAACTCCTAATATGATACTTCCAATAACAGAATGGTCATTTTCTACATTATGCAAAACTATTGGTTATATCACCTTATAGGTTAAATACCATTTAGTAATGGTGAAGTTTTCTGGATTAAGAACTGGATAGTCTGAACATTTAACATATTACTCAATGTTTCTATTCTTGGTCAAAAATCACTCAAAATAATGGAACTGTAAAATAGCTGATCTTTTCCTTTTCCAAATATGAAACATGCAGACAAACACTGAGTCAGCAACTAAGCTGAATTCATCACATTACATTTAAAGGAGGACCCACAGAATTCTGACCACAATTGTGGTCAGTTCTGTTTCTTCCATCTAGTTGAAGACTCCACTTTGATTGTAGAATTGCCAAGAACAGGGAGGGAGGGAATCTTCCCTTGAGTAACTTATTAGAAGTAAGGCCATATTTATGAAACTCTACTTCTTATAATTCTGCTAAAGAAATTCAACTGCTGTTTTGCCTGTCTTGGCTTTACAAATGTCATTATCAGCAACAGTAGAAAATGGGCCGATAAGTCAGAGAAGGGGTTTTAAACAACATTTCAAACAAACTTTGTTCTTCCTTGAAAGCCCTCCTGCTGAAAGAATAGCCACAAATATATTTCCAACTAAACTGATATAGCAGTCTAAAATGTGAACAATGTTGAAAAAACGAGGTCTTAATTTGTAAGATAATTTTTCAATATAGGTGCCATAAAAGTTTAATAAATAAAAAATACAATAAAATTTCATAGCCTTGTTCCCTAACAGAATTGTTGCAGACCAATTCCTATCAAGATTTTAAGCATAATTAAACTCACGTTTTCAAGCCAACTTGAAATGTATTTTCTACTATCTTTTCCCTGAAACCCAGAGAGCTGGGGGTAGCATAAGAAGCAACAAAAATGTAGCTTAACTTCCTCCTATACTTGGGAGTGTTCCCTTAAGTACAACAGCTGGAGCTAAGATCTAACAAAGATCAGGACAGGAGAGTCCCCAAAGATTTCAGTATTAGTGATTGTTGCCTCTAAACTCCAAAATTCTTACCGCCTCACAGGAGATCTGCTTCTTCTATGCCTGGGTGGAGGTGGAATACGTCTTGGTGGAGTTCTTCTCCGAGGAGATGGGCGCCTTCTTGGGCTAGGCCGCCTCCTTGGTGAATAAGACCTAATCGTACAAACAATAAAAAATCAGATACTGAACCCATTATAGAACTGAATGTTTACAAACTTTCCAATGGAAGGAAGAGCAATAGCACCAGCCTACATGCCACAGCTACAAACTATTCTATATGTTTATTTTTGTGTAGCACAGAAAGGGAACTAGTTTATAAGTATGAAGACAGATTATAAAAAACCCAAGAGGATCATTTGAGAATAGATAAATGGAAGCATTAAGGCTTCATATATTTAATATTCTCAGTTATTATTAACAAAGGTAACATATGCTTACAATGGTTAACAAGGTTAGATATAAGGTGAGCTATTTTCAGAAATAATTTGAACTATCTAACCTAGATCGTGATCTATGACGTCTTCTTGGTCTTGAATGAGATGGGGAACGTGATCGAGACTTTGATCTTGACCTAGATCGAGATGGAGATCTTGGACGAGCCTTCTCCTTTTCTTTTTCCCTTTCCTTTTTGGAAACTCTTTCTGGAGATATTTCCTTAGTATCTGGCATAGGCTCAATTTTAGGAATTTTCAAGATATCGCTGTTAAAATAAATTACAAAGTCAAGATTATATTAGCGGAAGGCTGATATAACATTGTGTTGCTTTTTTAGGACACACTGTTATATAACAGGATATCTAGCAACTAATATTTCAGAAGCTGTAAGTATAAAAAATAAACAGTGCCCATAACATCTAATTTCATTGATGTAATCTACATTAGAAAACCAGAAGAAAATAATAATTAGCTGTGGTGTTACCTGGTAGATGTGGCCTCCTGGATCAATGTTTCTTTTACTTTCATGGAAGGTTCTGGTTCTGGTGTCTCTTCTTTTTTTACTGGTTGAGGTGTAACACTGCGACTTTTGGCTGTGTGGTGGGGTGATCGAGAATGGCTATGTTTCCTCTCTTTCCTAACAGGAGATGAGCGTCTTCTAGGGGAAGGAGATCTTGATTTGCGTCTAGACAAATGTACATTTAGTTTAGGATAGATCTAAAAAAAATTTGCTCATCCTAACCTGCATGTGATAAAGAACATGCATGTGATAAAGATCACATGGACATCCCTAACCTTCTATTTTGACTGCTGACTGAAACTGTAAAATTACTGCATTCAGTAACCATCTGGAGACATTTTGTTTGTAACTGTAAGGACTGAAAATGTGACGGGGTGATGCCATGTAGGCAGGCCCTTTCCTTCCTATCCGCCTGCGTAGAATATTTTTATCTGGGGAAGCCTGAAAGTCCTTGGGATGAAGGCCCTTAAAATCCATCAGCGTTGGAGCCCTGCCTTATCAAAAGTCCCAGTACAGGAATTTGTATGTTTGTGTTCAATATGCCTAGTTAGCGTAAGGGAACTGGTGGCTGGATGCAATATATATGGGTAAACCCTTGATTCTTTCATGGGTTCGGCTAAATACCTGCAGCAAGCAAAGCAAGGCAAAAATGCACTTCAACCACAGCAAGCATTAAGATAGCATAATTATTAAAAAACATTTTTGTGCATAATTGCTCTACCAACATCTTCAAGACATGCTCAGAGTCAACATGAAAATAAATATCACCTTCTGGGGCTCCGAGAGCGGTCCCGCTTTTCTCTGTTCTCTTTATCTTCTTTGTCTCGCTTGTCCTTGTCTTCATCTTGTTTCTTCATTGAAGCCAATTTTTCCTGTTCAATCTGGAACAGCAAATACCAACAACATCTTAATCAAAGGCACTCACAAAAAGCTGAATCCTACTCTACTTACATTGCTGACAGAGCCAGGCATTTTTATTTTCTCTCTCTCACACACACACAATTTTTAAAGGATGCAACTCTCTAGGCTGATCCTGTTGGCTGAGTCTTTGGGGATGTGGAATTCAGCAACTTCAAAAACTATGCATTCCATCCTCTTTGGTCATTCATGTAATGACCCTGTGTCAGGAGATCTGTGATTTACTGCAGAACCCAGCTTAGGAAACTGGAATGGGCAAACTTTTTATTACCAGGTATCACACACCTTTGTTGAAATTAAGTTTTTATACTGCTATAATCCCAGTAGGAACATAATATATGAACGTAATTCATGTAAAGAAGTGCCTTTGATTTTCTCTGTCAGAAGAATGGTGGGGAAAATTAAAATTGACAGGAAAAGATAAAATCTCTGGGTGGCAAACACAAAGACAGTGCACACTAGAGTAAACTAGAAATAACATTTTGTTGTACTCTTAACATCTTATTAGTGCCTCCAAAAGTTTAAAGACAAATAATAGAAGGAAATTTACCCTATCTGATACGGTTGGCAAATTTGTAATGTTTAATTAAAAAATGATCATATAATTGAGATATTTAAGCATCTTGGCTTCAAAAACCCATGACTAAAACTATGCAAATCCAAATTCCATTCTTCATAGCAGAAATGAACACTGTTCGGCAGACAATCAGACCATCTTTTTGTACATTTTATGTATACAATAAAAAATAATTGTTTGTGTCTTCAAATGTTTCTAGTGCTCACATCTTTAAAAAAATCTTTTTTGCAGTCAAGTGTTTAGTAACCAAAAAATTCTAAAATACTGCAGATCAATAATTAGTGTCTAGCCATTTTGTTCTCTTACATTTTCACCAAATTAATTATTACAGATTTTCAGATCATATACTATTTTTTTAAATATTTCTCCAGAGCTATTCTATTCTATCAATCAATCATTTTTTGGCCTTAGGTTTGAACCCATAACCCACTCTTAACATAATCCCACCTGTCTTTGTTTTATTTCTTCTTTCTTCAGCTCCAAAAAAGCAGATGGAATACCAGCAATGTTTTCTTGAGCACTTAACAGCAGTGGCCATAGTTCTCCCATGAATTCTCTTGCATTTTTCCCATTCAAAAATCCAGTCAAGTTGATTTGCATCATTTTGGAATCAGGATTCTGTAAAGAGATATGACAGGAAGAATACAGGTTATTTGAAAAACCAAACCCAGGCAAGTTATTCCTTATTCTGATTAATATTCTACCATGGACAAGAGCATATTACATTCATTTTATTAGTTTTTTGTTTTAAAAAAACTTTGCTTAAAAATTGTTCAGCAACTGTCCTAACAAATAACCAACATTCTCTTGCCTTACCATTACATTCAGAGTGGCCTGTTAATCCTTTGTGGATTTCATAAGGTATGATCTGTACAGCCACTGAAACATAGGGCCATGAATTTGCCATAGCAGCATCGTAATAGATGGTGTATGATTCTTCTAATTAACTTTCTAAACATTTTCCCCCAGCACTCTTTGGTACCAATCTTTGAAAAATTCTTTTAAGTTATCCATACAATGGACAGAAGCTGTACACTGAACATTACAGAATCATCATTTACAATATCACTGAAATCCTGCTAAGAAAACTGAAAAAGAATTTATGCATGCATTTTCTTACTTCCATCAGTAAACTAACTAAACCTCCACTATTTAATGGAATGAAAGCTGCCATCATTTTCTTAATGACAATTATGTGATGGCCACAAAGGATTAAGAGGTCATGTGTGATTCACAGTACAGGTGGGCAATTTAGTTCTAAAGTTGCTGGTCAAAGCAACAAGGTCCATGTAACAAGCACAGCTCAACAGCACAAAGCAAGTACAGATTCCAGGTGTCTTCTTTTTCTTCTTGGAACTTTGGGGAGGGGTTTGGAATCGCCAAGTCCCCTGTAGAGAAAGATGTTCCCTTGGCTTGCTTCCGACTCCCTACTGCAACTCAATCACCTTGAGTTTAATGTTATACCATTTATCTAAATTGCAAAAGACGAACAAGCAATAATGAGTATACAACCACAGAAAGAAAGAAAATGTTTTTTTTAAAGTTCTAAACTTCAAGTCATGCTTTCTATGAAGGGGAATTAAAACTGCACTCTTAGCTTTTATTTTATTAATACATATTAGTAAACTATTTCCTACCACAATTTCATACATCTGATTCCCCTAAACCAGCTCCCCCAACATAATTTCTATTAAAGTACATTAAGGGATCATAAATATGGATACTTAAAAAATAAAAAACTACATTCAAATTACAGCATGTCTTTTTTTAAGGAAAACATCAATACCTTTCTCAGTTGAAATTTCAACTGTTCAGTCAAATCAAAGATGAATTCTTTGGAAGAAAGATTGAGCATAGAGATATTAGAACAAGAACATTTTGCCAATGGTTCAGAGAAACGCTCTTACTATCTCTTGGAATGCAGCGGCAGACTGTGCAAAATAAGACACTTTATCATGAACGCAAGTTCATTTACGCAGTTCATGCTGTATAGTATGTCTCGCTAACCATTAGCTGTATTCCAGTGGTGCAGTCCAGCTCCCCTGATATCAGAGGGGTGCCATGCCACTATTTCAGTGAAAAACAGCTTGAACCTTTAAGCTTTCTAAATTAAACCAAAGTATATTTTTATAATCATATTTTAAGCCCACCATCCCAGCTGAACATAGTTCTAAACAGAGTAGGTCTCCACTGAACGTCTCTTACCAATTTAGAACTGCACTTCATTCTTTATATTTAATGTGTTTAATTCAAAACAATTTAAAGAGCAGTGTAAAGCCTTGCCCAATTTCTTTCTGTTGGATGCTTTCTGTCTTTGGTTCGGCCACTTTACACAACTCACCTCCAAACACACACTGCATCATCAAGGGAGTTGGTCAGAGCGACATTGGACACTCACTCTGCTGTGACCTAATAAGGTGATGGTGCTATACTTCAGACGCAAGGAATAACTTCCATTTTGGTTCAGGCCTTTTAAATCATAAATCACATCATCATTAGAAAATTGCTGTCAAAGTAGCTTAACATGTAACAGCAAAATCAACACAGTAAGTCTGATTTTTCACCTGAGCAGTTTTGCATACTATGCACCTTCACTAAAACTGTCAACCTTAACAAATGTTTTAGAAAGTGAATTATTCACAATATGCATTGCAACAAAATGCCTCCTAATTTCAACTAGTTTTTGACAGAAAAAAATTCAGTTTACACAGAATAATTATGCAATACAATAACATATACAAAAAACAACCACAGCAAAACTATTACCTTCACTTCCAACTGATTGAATATAAATTCAATTACTACATCATCTTCAAATCCAAGGATTTCTGTTACTCTCTTTGTTATCCATGGCTTGATTACTTCCAGGTTTACCTTGCTCATGTCAACCTATAGAATGAGATAAAGAATGTTAAGATATACCTTGCTTGATACTGTAACTACTACTGTAAAACCTTGACATCCTACAATATAGCAACAAGCAAAATGCTGCACTGTCATGTTGTCCAGATATATTCATGTTCATTAATTCTCACTCATGTTGAAGTCTAGCAGTTTTCAGGAGGCGGCTTTTAATTAAGGAGGCTTTTATACAAAGTACATACCGGTACTACGTAATTGTAATGTATTGCTCTGCAACAATACACAGAAATACATAGATATATACAGTGTATATACACAAATCAATGTGGTTTGTGATCCTTCTTAGTAGCTTTCTTACCGATTACTAGAGGCAATTTTATTAAAACGTATCTTTTAATGTCATCTAACCATCTGTAGTGATCATTAGAAATTTTCCTAAACAGAAACAATTCTTCCGAAGATTATTAACGGCAACTTTCTGCACAAGGAATCTACATGCTGCCCATAGACATCACTGTAATGCAATTAGTTCCTTTCTATTTTTTAAAAATTAAAAATGTTTTACTTTTTGTTCCAAATGAGATGCTGTTATTCAGAGATAACAGCATTCAGGTGGAATATTAAAACTCTGATTTGAAGTACCCCCAGCCATTTTTCTTTCTTTCATCATCACCAGTTTATACGAGAAATGTGCATTTTGTTTGTGAGGAAACTTCCCTTCTGCTCTAGTCTTAGCTTCCTAGTAGTTATATATCTCTGTAGTTAAATATCTTACATATCAATTTGCTTTCTGTTATAGGCAATTAAGAATAGAGTAGATTCGGGGCTTCCGGTTCCGGCTTTCACCCGTCGGTGGCGCCCTCAGAACGGGCGCCCGTTTCGATCTTGTTTGAAGCCGC
>JANHFP010004268.1:0-11709 GCA_032468135.1 Calamaria suluensis | reverse complement strand
ACTGACGTGCCACCACTGTCTCGACAACCTTCGCTACAAATAGTGGCAGCATCAACCTTCACTAGTCTCAGAAAAAGTAAAACTAATTTGATTATTACTAGTATTGGAGACCAGAAGGAAACACCAGAGTATTGGCTAAACTAGGAAGTTATAAAAACCTTCATAGTAGGAAGTAGTAGCAATTAGTAAAGGTAGGTAGATAGAAATTTGGTCTGCTTGACAACTACTTTTCAACAAAATAAACATTCTTCCCCACCAATGTAGCTTTCACATTTAGGTGTTTCATTCCCAATGTTTTCAACTGTGATCAGTACCAGGTTACAGAGAGCTGCTGCAGTTAAGAATATCTAATAATTATTGTTAAAAAGTTCATCCAAGGAAGAAAGAAGGTGCCAGAAAAGATTTGCACAAGGAACAGACACATTGATTCTCATTCTGAAATTCAAATTCATCCAGCACAGTTGAATTATAATTCACATAACTAAGAACTTGCAAAACAAATCTATCATGGCCATCAGTTTGATTATGAATTTGAGAAATTCATAGTTAAAACTAAGCACTTGTTGCTTGTAAGACATTTAATACATACTATTCCTCTAAATATATGTTTTAAGTTAATATGATCTGTTGCAGATGTTTTGTAGACACCTGGCAATTGAAGAAGCAAAATATTAGATTACTAAAATATAGGTAGTATTTGGGGCTGGCAACTTGCTAAGCAACATGCTCATTAAGGAAGATATTGTGTAACAGCAATCACTAAGCAAATCTCCATGGATTGTTAAACTATCACATGACTGGGGATGTTGCAACATAAGTGAGGAATGGTTGTAAAGTTACTTTTTCAGGGTCCTTCTAACTGCAACTGCATTAAATGAGGACTATCCATACTTGATCTGACTGATAATGTTTTTAGGGGAATGCAAAGTTTTAAGAAAAAAATGTAAAACAAAGTATGGAAAAGTAAAGCAAAATGGAACATAGAAAGTAGGTTGTGAGGGTTTATTGCGAGAGAAGCAATATGGATACAAGAGAAGACGGATTTGAAAATAGTTTGTGACAAAGATGATAAGGGAGATGCATAGAGAATAAATAGACCTGCCATTTTTATGGAAGACTAGAAGAACAGAATAAGTTATAGATTAGCGTTTCTGCCCTCTGCAGTTATTGGGCTCTAATAAGAAATACTAAGCTTAGACATTAAAAACATGTTAGCTTACAAATCAATAAGAAAAGAGGCTATTATAAATAATTCAAGCTCTCAGTTGATTTTTCTGTTTAAAAACTACTGAGCCTTTCTTGAATTGAGAAGAAATTGAAATATCATATTTAAATATGTTCAAAGCCGATCCTAGTTGGACTTTCAGTATCCAACCTTTATAGAAGTAAAATAAATGAAGTATTGTTGCATTAAATATTAACATTTAGTTAAAAACTCTTTTTCCCTATAGCACCAAACCAAATGAAAGCTAAGGAAGGAAGAAATGTGTACAGCTCATCTCGTTATGATGATTATGATAGATACCGGCGTTCAAGAAGTCGCAGTTATGAAAGGCGGTCAAGAAGCCGTTCTTTTGATTACAACTATCGCAGATCTTATAGTCCTAGAAAGTAAGTGTTGTACTACCTTGACCTATGCTGACCTGTAATGAAGAGGAAACTCACTGACTGTCTGACACCTAGATTCCAAGTCACCTTAGTAGTAACATGCATGGAAGTTGTTATACCTTGCATGAACTATGAGAAATAGTGCATCCTTGAAGAAAAAAGAAATATTGCAACTGAAGAATCTTTAGTTGGGGGTGTGTGTGAGTAATTCTAAAGGTATATGCCACTGTTTACTTTTTCTCATGTACCTTTTTAGCAGTAGACCTGCTGGAAGACATCGCCGTAGCAGAAGTCGTTCAGATAATGATAGGTAAACATTCTTTTATATAACACATTCAAAATCAGAAAAGCCTGTGCCTGCAACAATAAGCCATTTTAATGTGAGATAATACAACACCTAATGAGCTTGACCATATTCAAATGTATTATCTTCCTCTTTCTGATAGGTTCAGACACCGTAACACATCTTTTTCAAGGTCAAAGTCCAATTCAAGATCACGATCTAAGTCACCAGCCAAAAAAGAAATGAAGGCTAAATCACGGTCTAGGTCTACATCTCGCACTAAATCTAGAGACAACTCTAAAATGGATTCTAAGGCACATTATAAGTCCAGCTCAAGATATGAAAAAGAATCAAGGAAAAATGAATCAGCTAGATCCAAATCTCAGTCAAGATCGCAGTCTAGATCTAGATCTAAATCCAGATCCAGGTCATGGGCTAGTCCCAAGTCCAGTGGCCACTAAACAGTGTACTTTGTTTTTAGGCATGTATCATTTAGATAAACAATTGAGTTATGATGTTGCAACATTGCTTTAAAATAATTTTGTTAGTTATCCCTGGAGCAGGCAATTATTACTATTAAAAATACAATACAGATAATCTTACACAATAGAGTCCACTTTGTTAAATGTCTTGGGCAGCTATTAAGATTCTTGTGTTTCTATGTATATTTTTGTAAAAAAAAATGGTCTTCTGCTTCAAATATCAATGGTATCTTGATCATCACAGTTTACACTATTACTTAATTTCTGCTGTATAGCCAGCAGATTGAGCAGTTTTGCTGTAGTGACTGAGCTAAAAATGTCAAGACTCAAAAAGGGTTGTAAAGGCTTGCTTGTCGTGGACATTTGTGCCAAAATGGTTGGTTCCTTGAGCATCTGAAAGACATTGAAATACCAATAACCTCTGAAGCGATGGTCTTGAGAATAAACTAGTAAAAGGAAAAATTACTCACAATGATCTACTGTGGATTTGTGAAGATCCAGGTGCTTTTTCTTAATACGTTAACCTCCAAAAATAAAATACTGTTAAATTGTTAGGTAAATATTTGTATGCAATGTGGTGGGCTTTGAGGTTTAGTGAACAAATTCCATAAGGCTTTTTCCTATACTAAATTAAAATAAACATTCAGATTGCACAATGTATAAACTAAACCTCAACATGAAAGTTTTTAGTAGTTGGCTTACCGATTTAGTGCCCCAGGGTTTCGTCAGCAGTATTTCTAAATAGAAATGACAGTTTTGAATTCATACATCAATCTAACTTCCTCTTCAGATCAGGAAAGTTATTCACTATATGTTGTTTTTGCTTTTGGTAATATTTAGACTGGAAAGTTGCCATGGTAGAATCTGAAAAATATTCTCTGGAAGACCATAATATTTGGAAGAATGAAAGTCAGCATCAAACTTTAAAGGCCCTCTACTTCTGTTTAGCAAAAAAATTTAATACCAATGGAACTTTTTGTTTCTGTAGAGAGCTACTTTCAGATTTAAGTTCTAGCTATTCATTCACAGTAACCTGCTCAGGAGTAAAGACGTCTTTTAAATGCTGACTGTTCAATAAACTGAAGGAGTGATTCTAGAATCTTTGTATATTTGATAGCCTAATTTTTGTTTATTACTAAAAGTTAATGTCCTGCTATGCAATCATTTATTGCTTTTTTAAAGAGTTCTTCCTAATGTAGTTTAAAACAAAATGTAAAATTGTGTTACTGTGCAGCTCTGGTCAGAAGAAACTTGTGAAAATAAACTTTATATTTTCTTTCTTATAAAGGCTTCCAAAATGTATTTTATATGGTTTTTTAAAAAAATAATAATACCGGGCACTACTTTAAGACATTGCTGTTTTGATTAGGAGGACGTGTATATTTTGCTTGCTGTAACTCTAGCAACTAATAAAAAAGTAGAAACACAGAAATTCTCTACTCTAGTTTTAACTAGTATTGTTTGAGGATGGATATATTCCTACTTAAAGGAGAAAAACAATGCTGCTTATTCAATGCAGGAGCAGTAATTATTTCAGAGCTTCATTAGCCAATGAGAAAGACAAGTGTAAAATATCTTATTATGCCGGAACATATTCTGTCTCAGATATTGAGTCCTGCACAGTTATATTTTACTGGTTTGTGTAACTCATCATGCCAGTTGTGATTCAGAGTTAAACTTTAAAAAAAAACCTTGGAACCCCAGAATACAGTAATAAAAGGTAAGAACTTGCACTAATTTATTGTGCAGTATTTCTTACTCAATTTGGCTTTTTCACAAAAAGATTAAATTTCATCCGTAAGTGAAATAGACCAATGGAAGTTTCCCACAATCAGGAAGATGTTGAAAATATGCCATGCTCTTAATAACAGTATCAATTTTTTGACATCTAGAGCAAGTCCATAAGGCTTTAAACATTGAACTATTGCTGGTGCTTGTACAAGATACTAGTGCTGCAAAACAACTGGAATTGTGTTTTTTTAAGCATCTCATTCACTTTAGAAAGGACAATAAATGTAGCTAATGCCTATTTTTCTAACTTTAAAAAAAAGGCTTTGTGGCTACTTTTTTTTGTACAAGTCATTCTGTTGCAGCAGATATATTTCATACTGTAATCAGTTTAAAGCCAATTAAAATTTAGCACAGCACTTATTTGATTCAACATACCCAGTGTACTCTAATTCAGGAATATATGAACAAATTGAATTTGCTCCCATAGCCATTAGATAGGGCTAATCATAACCACCTTGTGCCCAACCACAAATATTTTAGCACACCTGTACTTATTTGTAACATGATTCACAGCTCCATGTTAAAGCCTCTGCTTTACAAATAAAAATTCTTCCATCTAAAGGTTCGTATTGAAAGATACAAAACCATGGAGTTCCTTGCCATCTGCAGCTGTTCATATTAATATGGAATTCATGCACAATTTTTTCTCTTCAACTTCCTCTCATGTCTTAGATCTATGGGCAAGATACCCCTTAATGCTTACTATATGTTCTTTTTTAGTTTGAAAAGAATACTGTAAATGAAGTAGCAAGTCAACACATTGTTGGGGAGAAAAGGTTAAGGATTTTTATTTAAAATTTGTTTCAAATTAATATCAAGCATAGAATTTAGTATCAAAATTACATCTGGGATACGAAGATTTTCAAATGTCTGGGATACATTTGGGACATAAGGTAATATTTTGAGAAAGTTGTTCGATCTTTTATTTGGAAATATTTTAAATGTTCTGATGGTTGCTAAAACATTTTGAATATATATGTAGCTAAAATATGCAACAATGTACAGCCAAATACCCCCTCACAATTTTTAAAAAAAACATTTCATGACAAATAAATGTTTCATTACAATTGTTGAAAATTTAGCAACATTACACATTTTGTTATGTATAATGTTTTAGTTTACATAATCTATTTACATAATCTCACCAAAATATATAGTTCCTAACACATCTGAAATTCTATCAAATTCTAAAGTTGCTGCTTCTAAGAAGAGTTCAGACACAAGTCAAAAAATAATAATTATAATGATATATAAGGAAATTCTTTTTAACAAATGACAGCATATAAAACAGCTAAGAAAAGTGCTACAATATAATACAGTTTAAAAACAAACACTTATAAAAACACTTTATTATATATCGACAAATACAAGATGGGGTTTTGGCATTTTGGACACTGGAACTTCTAATACTTTGTTTCTCTGCTACTTTACACATCCAAAATTAAAGCAACCATCAGAGGGTACATTACAACTGTCCGCAACAGTTCTAATATGCAAGAATTGAGGTTTCACTGAAATGCAACCTTACAGCCCAGTCCCAAACACACTTTGATGAAGCAGTTTTCAACAAAGTATATTAGGACTGAAATCTAAAGATGCATAAACATTTATTGTATCAAGATTTTTTTCTCTTCATTAAACTAACGACTGTGCCCTTAACTTCAAAAGGACATTTCTAACTTTAAAAATGGTACTTTCTACCAAGTTAAATGCAAATTCTTATCTAAGCAGACGCAGGCTGAGCACATTCTTTCACTGATACTCCAGTGCAATGGCATAGATACGTGCTTTTAAAGGTTTTTTAAAGGTTTTTTTTATAAAAATCATACCATGTATTTAACATGGACCTGTTTACATTCAGAAGTTTTGTACTAAAATAGTTCTTTTTTGGCAGGAAAGCCCACAATAAATTTACATATGCTACAAGTTTTACATTTATTTACATGGCTCTTCCTTCACTCCATAAAAGATGTTTTTACAATTGTCTAATTCTTTAAACATGTTCACATAATAGATTACCCTATTATACACTGGCCTTAGCAATTCAGATTCAGGAAATGATGCAAAACAAACAATGCATATCAAAAACAGATTGGTGAAATTCATTGAAGAAAAAAGATACTAGAAGCTTTTGGCAGTACCAGTCATTACAAACATTCAAGTTGGCACATTTTTGGGCATCAATTTTCAATGCGTTGTAAGAATTGTATAAGAATTTAGATTAATAATGAAAATAATTGACATGCAATTAAACAAGGGTTTATATAGATTGGCATTTCAAGTCCCAAGCCTTTGAATGGATATTTGGTTGCCCAACCTATCAGTTCAGTGATAGAAAAATGAGTTACTTGAAGAAATTAAGTTGCTTTTTACAACAATTCTGGGTAAGAGCTCAAAAATATCTGATTTTGAATACCTACAGAATTTCATAGTATAGGGAATAATCATATTTTGCAATTACATTTACATTGCCATTGTGGTTAGAAATTTGTTTGGCTTATATTACTGCATCCCAAAAGACATACTATAAAGCACAATTTTCTGAGAATAAAAACTATCAATACATTTTGTAAAGAGAACAATGACTGAGATTTGGTCTAGGCGTATCAAATTATTTTAACAATGCATCTGTAGCACATAAAAATGGATACAGTGCACAGTAACACCCAAAAGTGAACTATTTAATTAAGAGTAGTTCCAAGGAGTGATCTTTCACCATCATACACGATTTCAACTACTTTCCAACATGGTGACTTAGTTAGGCATGTGCTTTTGTTTGAATTCTGGACTCCAAAATGGATTCATTCTGCAAATTGAAGCTATGAAGTGTCATTTTCTATGGAACTTAAGCCTGTACTTTCAGTAAGGTCTTAAGCTGAAAAGTCATGATTTCTTTATCAGCAGGGTTAAATGAAACAGTTACCCAGTGGCTTGGTGGTTTAGGAAGAACACTTGGGGATGGTGGCTCACTGAATTTTGCTCCAGCATAGTTTTGGTTGGTTTGAGGCATGAAAAGTGAGTGGGATAAAGCTGGATTCCAAGTCTGGTTGGTTTGGAAATGCACTGTGGTTTTTCCTTCATTGTGCATGGCCTGCCATGCTACAGATGATGGGTTGCAGCCATGCCCTCTCTCTTTCTTGTGAATTTTCTTCATATGGGAATTCTGATCTTTACTCTTTTTTCTATTATTCAGTTGTTGATGGCTCTTGGTAGCATTTCTGGACTGGACAGATGGAACACTGAATCTTTCTCCACCTCCCATCTTCAAGTTAAATGTCACCTATCCAGGGATTGGGAAGAGTCAAGAAAAGACAAAACATGTCAGGGAAAACCTAAGAAAATATGGCATGTGATGTAAACATTTTGTAAAAAACAATAACCCTTCAATGGCAATGCCAGAGTATATTCAGATTGCAAAGGCAATCAAATAGCTTTATTAAGTCTTCAAATTATCCTGGTTCCAAAATTTGGCAAGTAGGCTGGGTTTTGAGCTACCATATTAATTATAAGCAAAATTTTGCTTAAAAACAGTTTCAACAATATTTTGATAATAGCACAATTTATTCAACACAAATACCTCTGGAGGTTTAGGACTGCTATGAAATTGAATTCCATAGTACACTGGCTTGTTTCACACACAACAGTAAATTGTGATTTTTTTTCCAACCATGGTTTATTAAATTAAATAAACAGATTAGAAAACAGCACAATAAGCCACTTAAGAGAGCTTTTCTAGAAAAAAATATATTTGAAAGAACATTCCATCAGGCTTGATTTTTTTTAAAAAAAAACCAACGTCTTCCCATTTCAGTAAAGGTGCACCTTCACTATATTTGTTAGGTCACCTGGCTGGCTTTTGTGCCTAACATTGGGACTATAACTCAGTCTCCTCAAATTTATACTGCAATTTTCCATGCAGAATAAAACCAAAAGAAACAGCCCATGAGATATTTTAACAGCTGATAAAAGACACAGATGTTAGTGTCTTACTATTTACTGAATTTTAAGTGACAAAATAAACCATAACTTTTGGACCAGTTTGTTTATTTAAAACATTTACATATCCACCCATTTATTCAACTCTGGGTAGCTCCCACTCAACAATTAAAACAACCTCAATAAAGGGCACAATACATATATCTATTAAAGCCAGACATTAAAAACCTGGCACCCAAGTTAAGTTTCCAACATATTCTTTAAATCTTATTATCCATCTTACACTATCTCAGCTCTTAGGGGAAAACCAGGCGTTTTCCGAAAGGCTAGGAAACTAGAGGCCTGCCAAACCTAAAAGGGGATGGCTGTTCCATAGGGCAAGGGCTGCCAGGGGAAGGCATATTCCTTCACTTCATTACTTCTTCCTACACAAGGAATAAGTCTCCCAAAGAAACAACATAATATAAAGGAACCTGTTTTTCCCAGATATTTTATGTGGTTCCCATTTACCTTTCAGTTCTGTTTTCAGATTCCACAATGTCCACCTCCTGTCCTCTTTCTTGCTGCCAGACTTGAAAGAAAAGATGCTGACTTTTATTGGATCTCTTTTGGCAAGGAATGGTAGTTCTCATGGGCTGGTTTGCCGTTTTCAGCCACGAAGCCGAGCCCAACATCAGATTCTCGGCACGTGGGCTTCAAGGGTAGAAGTCCCAGCTTTAAAATGAAATTTAAAGTAGAAAATCAAAGTTTCCAATTCCAAATGATGCTTTAATTTTTTAAAATGTTACTTTTATTTTGTTTACAGAGCTATACTTTTACAAAAGTGCCTTATAAACAATAATTTGGCAAAGGCAAAATATAACCACCATCTGAATGTAAAAATTGATGTTATAATACTGTACCTATTTAAGTTATCAAAAGTGGTTTATTTCTTTAGACTAAATTGGTGCAGATTATGGCACCAACAATATCTCTAAAAGCAGAGTACCATAATCAACAAGGCTTCATAAGCTTAATATGTATCTAGAAGTCGAACAGGATATGTCAAATACAAATTCACCATTATTACTTGAATCAAATATTGACTTTTATTTTTATTTCAAGGTCTGCTTTGAACAGCAAAGGGAAAGTTAACTAAATCAAGAAAAAACCCTCAAAATAATGAACCTACGAACATATAAAATATTAAAATTAAACCTACAAATACATCCAGTACTGAATGGACAATATACAAAACATGCACATCAAATTCACATCCTGTATAATGACATATAATTGATGAAATAAATAATCAATTGTGACAACCTTCTAAAACTCAGAAAGAAGGAACAGAATTCCAGAGTATGGAAGCAGTAATCAAAACTGCCAAGGCCCTGTCTGAGATGGAGACTGAAGAAAGTTTAACCTGATCAAACAGGGAAATGACTTGAGGCAGAAGGTAATGCAGAATACTGAAGGTGACAACTACCATCATGAATTATATCCAAAAACCAATCAGCAATCAGTGCAGCTTCTCACATAATGAGATCACCCAAGAATACTGCCAAGAACCACTGCCTAGGTTGTTGGAATATGGGCAGGTGCTTTCCAAGGGCAGGACTGTGCAGACTCCCAAGTGGGAGTGACGTATGTCTGAATGTAGGGAGCAGCTCCTGATCCAGGATTGGCCAGACTTGGTCTACAAGATATAACTACACAAAACCTCTCATCAGAGCTGCCACTTGTTGCTCAAGCAGGAGTGTAAACCATTTCTCAAACAAAGGAATGAAATTCCATTCAGAATCAGAGACACAATTATTCTGGAAACACTTGGCTCCCAAACCCACTTTTAAGGGATCCAGTTGAAGCCTCCAGACCCTGATCCAATATTTCTACAGTATTGCATTACCTGTCTAATCCAACATATATAAACAATATCATACAAATACAAAAAGCCTAATTCTGCACATGCCTATTCCCAGAATCAGAATCAAGGCAGGAGACCACAAAAACCATCTAATCCAATCCTTTACAATATATAAGCAATCAATTAAACCAATGAGAGGCGACTGTACAGGCTCTTAAAACTTTCAAAGATGGGAGAACTCATAACTTCCATGAGTAAGTTTTTCCACTGCTGCACAGATCTTATCTTCAAAAAATGTTCCCTTATATTTAAACAAACATACTGCATTCATTTGGATTCTTACCACTACTAAGCCAAAATATGCACAGAATTGCAGTCTTCCATAAGCAGCAACAGGGGAAGGAGGAACTGAGCCAACAAAAGCCCAGTGCATTGTTTCTGTTCTCTGTTAGCCAATTCATCTCTATTAAAACACTCAGAGCAATCTCTTCACAACCACTGAGTGTTCCATTGTCTACACAAAGTTTCTATCTGAATGGGAAGTTTTGCATAGCACAATACAGAACCATTTTGCCCAGCTATTTGAAGAGGAGCCAACCCCCCCAAAATCTTTATAATACATTCCTGAAGGACACCCTTACAACAAAGTTCTTAGGAAGCAGTTAAGGTATTTAAAGTTTAAGCCTCTTCCTGCCTTTCTTCAGGCCAGCACCCAGATAAACTAGTCCACTACGGCCATTAGCCATACTAGCAAAATCCGTGGTCCATTGTTCCAGAAGACATCTGGAGGGTATAGGCTGGGAGAGGGCACTTTATACTGGCTAATTATAATTCACCATACTAAAAAAAAGTCTTCTCAGCAGCCAGGAAAGAGATCACTGTAAAAAAGACAGTCCTTGCACACAGAAACCCACCCCCTTCAAGGACTCTGCACTGCAAACAATCCAATGTAAATATTGCACAGGGGTTTCATCAGACCCTCCAGCTTTGCTCCATTGTTCACCCTCTCTCCCAAGAGATCTTCAAACTTGGCAGCCAGAAGACTTGTGGACTTCAACTCCCAGAATTCAACACATACAAGTTAAGAATTTAAATGAGGTAACTTAAAACACTAATAATTAAAAGATGCAACCAACAGAGCTTTATTCCACAGCAGAGGTCTTCAAAGTTGGCCGCTTGAAGACTTGTGGACTTCAACACCCAGAATGTTCCAGCCAGCTATGCTATGAAGACCTCTGCTAGTCTATCCTAACTAGTAAAAACCATTCATTCCCAACAAGGAAAGACTTTGCCACCAGGATTCCTTTCCTCCGATCCAATTTCTCATCCTGACACGTTCACATAACACAACTCACACCGGGGGTGGAGAGGGGATTTCCAAAACCACATCCTCCCGGGAAGGAAGCCAAACAAAGCCTACCCGGCAGTCGTCGTCCCGTCCGTCCGTCCCGTCCCCCCCAAAAAAAGTGAATTTCACTCCTTTCCCTCGCCAAATAAGCAACTTGCCAAGCCGTTCAAGAGACGGGTTTTTTTTCTTTTAATCCCCCAAATGGATAGGGCCGTCTATTAGCTTGGGGAAGAGTCGCAGTAAAGTCTTTCAAACCGAAAAGTCATAAGTCAGCAAAAAGCGCCACCACCACCCCAAAAAAAACCCACATACAAATATTTTCTGAGTTCTTTGGCATTTTCTTTTTTAAAAAAGGCTGTCCTACCCCCCCAGCCCTCCAAATGAACTCTTCAGCGAAGTCATCGCCAACTTCGCG
>JANHFP010004266.1:32702-43993 GCA_032468135.1 Calamaria suluensis | reverse complement strand
AGCCCCTGAGATATTGGAACACTGCTATCATGTCTCCCCTAGTTCTTCTTTTCATTAAGCTAGACATACCCAGTTCCATGCAAATGTTATTCATATGCTTTAGTCTCCAGTTCCCTAATCATCTTTGTTGCTCTTCTCTGCACTCTTTCCAGAGTATCCACATCTTCTCTACATCATGGAGACCAAAACTTATAGCGGTTCTAAGCAGAAATATATTTAAATCCTGACCAAAAGCCTGTAGGTTGTCCTCTCTCTCTTGAGAGAACCCTTCTGCAAAAGCTTTCTGTAATAAACCAGTTTTACATATCCAGGGTCTCTAACATCTGTTCTTTTTCTTGAGGTTTTCTTACGAATGTCATTGGACATTTCCAACAATAATGTAACTTACTTACCATGTATTCCGCATCCTCATTAGCATCTTCATAGTTATACTGAAAAAAAATGAGAAAATTTCCTTACTCTTGCAGTTTCTGATTAAGCTAAGTTAAGTTAAGACTTAAGACTTAAGGCCAAAATCTCTTCAGTGACTGCAGCTCTTTATTGACAACAGACTGGTTTCTCTTGGCCTGAGCTGTCTGACAGTCTGCCTTATATAGGGAGCTGTCAGACAGCTCAGCCCATGAGCTTCAAAAGATTTCCCGCCGGATTGGCGGACCAGAGTGAGAACTATATACAATTGTTACAAGTGTACTTTGAGTGAACTCCATATTCAACAGTTTTGCTGATAGTCATTTGACCATTTGCAAAACAAAGCGAAATCACGCTTTCAGCAGAGAGGAGGATTCCCTATGCGTATTTTAGAAATACAGTAATTATTTTTTTTACTAAAAAGGAAATTGCAATTGACTTCAGCATACAGGTAATCCTCAACTTATGAGACCAACTGAGCCCAAAGTTTCTGTTGCTAAACAAGACAATTGTTAAGTGACATGTGCCTCATTTTATGACTTTTTTGCCACAGTAAAGTGAATCACTGCAGTTGTTAAATGAATTACATAATTGTTAAGAGAACCTGGCTTCCTACACTGACTTTGATTGTCAGAAGTCAGCTCGGAAGATTGCAGATCAAAAGCACAATCACCATCACCACATCAGGTCACTGCAATAAATGCAAGTTGGTTGCTAAGCACCCAAATCATGATCCCGTGATGATTGTAACTTTGATGACAAAGCTTTTTTTTCCAGCAGCACTCTAAATTCAAACCATGGTTAAACAAGTGGATTTCCCCTATACATATGTCAAAGTTACATAAAGACATTTGTTGTTGTTAGTTGCAAAGTCACGTCCAACGCATTGCGACCCCATGGATAACATTCCTCCAGGCCTTCCTGTCCTCCACCATCCCCTGAAGTCCACCCAAGCTCACGCCTACTGCTTTAGTCACTCCATCCAGCCACCTCGTTCTCTGCCATCCCCTTCTTCTTTTGCCCTCAATCTTCTCCAGTATCAGGCTCTTCTCCAGTGAGTCCTTTTTTCTCATTAGGTGGCCAAAGTTTTTGAGTTTCACCTTCAGGATCTGGCCTTACAAAGAGCAGTCAGGGTTCCAAGTAATACAACCATTTTAAACAGAACTCTCAGGCAGGTAAAATCCTCGAAGAACAGTTTTATTTGGAGATATCATGTTGGTATGGACTAGTGAAAAAAACAACTCTGAGAGTTCCTGTGTTGTTGTTTTTTACCTAATTAAAAAGTGAAAGCTTCCCTTTCCCCAAAAAACAATGAGTCACATTGTCCATTCTGGGTGCTGGCCAGTTGCCAAATTACTGCTCTCCTCCTCCTCTGTCTCCATGGTCATGTGGCCGGCATGACTAAATGCCAAAGGTGCATGGAACGCTGTTACCTTCCCATCAAAGGTGGTCCTTATTTTTTCTAATTGCATTTTTTCTGTGCTTTCAAAACTGCTAGGTTGGCAGAAGCTGGGACAAGTAACAGGAGCTCACCCCATTACGCAGCACTAGGAGTTTGAAACGCTGAACTGCCGATCTTCCAACTGACAAGCTCAGCTGTCTTACCTGCTGAGCCACCATGTCCCTCTTACTAAGTCTACATTACTATTCTTCTTCTCATCATTCCCATCATCCATTTCCTTCCATTAATGACTGTAACTTTGTTGCTGATATCCTTAAGATTTATATTGACTTTCCTATAATGGTTTATTTGTACCCTATGACTATCATTAAGTGTTGTACCTTATTACTGTTGATGAATGAAGCTTTTCTTTTATGTACACTGAGAGCATATGCACCAAAGACAAATTCCTAGTGTGTCTAATCACAATAAAAATAAAAAATTATATTCTATTCTATAAAAAATATTCTATTAAATTTGGATCAGAAGCACTGGGGGAAATGAATCCAGTAGCTATTGAGAAATTTCTACATGCTTTTATGATTAGACTCCACTGCAAAATAAATAAATAAATAAAAACATAAAAAGCTACCCAGCCTCCCCCAATACTGCTGCCTTTCTTCCAAGCATTGCCTCAAAGATGTTGTTGATATAGCCGAGTAAATACATAAAGTTTTTGGGAATCCAAATAAGCCTTGACAGAATATGTGAATTAAATGTAAAGCTTCCTTAGATGTTTACAGATAACATAGCCATATACTGTAGGATATGCAACTCAGGTGCCAATGAACCTATGGATTTTGCTCTCTTCCTTATTTTATTTTATTTTAATTTATTAAAATAATCTTTATTGAAAATTTTTACATAAAACCAAAAGAAACATACAAAATTAAACACAAGCAGACAAAATAATGAACAGAAACAAAAACAAAACAAAATTCGATAATAAACATCTAACAAAAATCAATTATATTATATATTAAAAAATACCAATATAAAATACTATATAGTTTTATAGTTATAGTCTCAACTTTCCCTATTGCTGTTGTTCTAAATTGTCACCCTTTCTTTTTTTTCTTTTTTTAAAAAAAATATATTTTATTGTTTTTTTAAAACAAAAGGGAAAAGGTAAGAGGGAATAAAAATAAATTTTAGTACAACAGCATGTCTTTTGAAGTTATCTGTTCCAGTATCCAATGTATAGTATATCCTATAATAAGTTGTCGTTTTATAAATTCAACTCTATAAACATAAAAATTTCATTCAGTAACTATACAGTAGAACATTAATTTTCTATCACTTACTAAATTCTACCAATTGAATGTTCCATTAAATCATCACCCTTTCTATCTTTCCTTTTTGTGAAGTATTATTGTTCCCTAATTTGTGTGTATTTAACTTTCTTATTCCTTTCATCCTTGCCTTTTCTTTGTTTGTATATTCTCTACCACTCTCTTCCTTATTTTAACTTACCTCAATTTTTTCCCGTATCTTGCCTAGTTATTGCTACCTGCTCAACCAAAGCAATTGTCAGCATTATGTATTGTTCCAACTCAGAAGGTCCAACAAGAGATTGACTGTCTCTGACTCTCAGGCATGAGAAAACCAATGCAGAGAACAGCTGCCAATCGGAATTGAGAACCATTGATACAGTTGAATTCCTGATGATTAAAAGACTGAGTACTTAAAGTCCCCTGCCTGACCTTTCAATCCCTTCCTGAAGAAAAGTGCTAAGTTTTGGGGACAAACACGACAAAATGCTTACTGATTTCATCTGCAGGCATCCCAGCTGAAAAACCATTTCAACTCACAAACTTACCCCCTGGGCAGAAAGCGTAAAGGTCAAAATGAAGATTAAAAGGAGATGCATTTGTTGCTCTTCAGCTCTTCTGCACCTGGCTCTTCTTCTAAGTGACTTGATTCAGCTGCCTTGCCGCTTTTTAGTACCTTAATCCTTAGGTCTCACTGCCCAAACTCAATGCTTCTATTGTTCCTTGGTTTACAAGGAAATGTTAAATGTCTATTGCATCATGCACAATTATTCTATCATCCCACAATTATTCTATCATCCATGTTCAAATTGAAACGAAAACACAGAGGTTGCTACCTGCTTGATTACTGTTACCTGTTTGATTAGTGCACATGGTATGACACATGGTATGGCACATGGTATGGCACATGGTTAAATGCTTGGTTTTGTTTGACTGCAGGGTTGGTAGTCTTACCCACACAAACATCTATGTTACATGCATTGGTAACCTTATTTATTTTTGGTTGCTGGGGACAGATATGTTCTATATCAATTAATTCCCTGTCCCCACAATAAAGGTAGGTAGGTAGATAAATCATGATTTTGTGATGCAAGAATTATAACTCAATTTTGTGATCGCTTTTTTAAAAATTCCCTGGTTCCAGAAAAAAAAAAGATTTTATGGTAGAGTGCATAAGTAAAAACCAGTTGAAAAATAACTACTTTTTAGCATCTAAGACTTAACACATCGGTCTATCTTACACTGAGTTGTACCAGTTTGAGTTCATTGATGGCAGCCTATATCTTTCTTTAGGATTTCATTTGTACTTTTTCTGATATTATTTTACATGTAGAGTGGTAACCAATTATAATAAAGTAGTAGTAGTATTTTAATGATTTGATCATAATCATATTAATCTGATGATAATTTTATTAATGATCCAGTGGAATCATAATAAATCCCCTTATAGGCACCACACTTGGAGAGAACACTGCACAAAGTTTTCATCAGATTTCTCGCCTTCCAGAAAGTGAGGAAGATATCAAAGGAGTTGTTTTGATCCTTGAGGAAAAACAAGGAGAATAACCACATTAGTTTAAAGGAGCTTAAAATCAGGAGACTGGGAACATATTTCAAATGTAGAAAATGTCTTAGTTGTACAATGGAAAATGCAAGCTCAGAGAGCACCAAAGACCTTGAAAAGGAATTTAGTTTGATGGGTCCTTGTTGGGACCTCATACCTTCCATGGCTGTAACCTTGGACTCTCCAACCTCTCTTCTCCTTTCTTCCTTCTTCTACTGGATTTGGATGCAGCATTTAAGAACTTACCTCCAGAGATTGTGAATACTCCAACACTGGAAGTTTTTAAGAAGATATTGGATAACCATTTGTCTAAAGAGTTGTAGGTTTTCCTGCATGGGCAGGGGGTTGGACTAGAAGACATCCAAGGTTCCTTCCAACTCTTATTCTATTCTAAGATCAGCCGATCCATTATCACATCAAATTAAAATGGCGACCAGGCCTCTCACGCCAAACTAAGGTTCATTCTTAGTTCATTCATTCTCAGTTCACTGCCACCTGCAAATGGGGAAAGAAAGGCAAAAATTAAATTTGCTTCCCCTAAAAATAAGTCCTGTGCTTTGTATAAGGCAGTTGCTGGATCAGTGTAAGACTCAGGGGTGTCAAAACTGGCAGCCCACAGGCCGGATGGGTCACGCGCAGGCCACGCCCACCCCAGCTCTGTGAAGGGGAAAACATCATGATCCGTCACGCGACAGCAACATGACACCACAAGTTTGACCCCCGTAATGTAAATGAAAGAAATCTGGACTTCGAACTCCCAGAATTTCCCAGCCAGCATGTCCAAGGTGTTTTTTTGTGGCCTTCCTAATGTCCACCCCAATTACCTCACACAATGTCCACCCCGATTACCTCACACAACGTCCACCCCGATTACCTCACACAAAGGGGACAGGGCTTGGGTTGCACCGTGACAGCCACCATTTTGATCAGTGGTGAAATTCTTTTTTTTTTTACTACCGGTTCTGTGGTTGTGGCTTGGTGGGAATGGCAGGGGAAGGATACCACAAAATCTCCATTCCCAGCCCACTCTGGGGCCCCACCAGAGGTAGCATCTGCCAGTTTTCTGAACTACTCAAAATTTCCCCTCCCGCTTCTCCAGAACCTGTCAGAACCTGCTGAATTTCACCCCTGGTTTTTACTCTTTTGACCCTTCCCACAAATCCTCTGGAGACCAGGGGCAACAGAGTCCCTGTGAGCTCTCTGTCCCCAGGATGTGTTGGCAATGCGGGTCAGGGCAATGGCAAGAAGGAGGAACCAATACCGTCTGTAACCATCTTCCCTACAGCTAGGGCAGTGATGGCTAACCTTTTTGCCATCGCGTGCCAAAAGCGTGGGGAGCATGGGAGGGTTGCACGTGTGCATGCCAATACCCTGAGTTCTATGTGCCCTGTCCCCCACACATGCATGCATGACCCCCATGCGACCTCCACTTTTGGCACGTGATGGCACAGTGAGCACGGTATGCCCATTTTTCGTTCTCCCCAGGCTCCCAATCCTTTCTAGGAGTCTTGGGAGGGCGAAAACGGCCTTCCCCACTCCCCCCGAGGTCCTGCAGAGGCTAGAAATGGCCCATTTCTCAACTTCCAGTGGGCCCAGAAGGCCTGAAAATCAGCTGGCTGGCAAGCATATGCGCAGTGGAACTCAGCACCCATGCTATAGGTTCGACATCATGGACCTAGGGGATCAGTGGAGGATTTGCTGTTGTTCTGAGTGAAATGGGGTTGCTGTGTTTCTCCCCCCACCCCAACCCCCCAGTGCTAAAATCTGCCATTCACCCAGCTTTCCAAGACATCCGTGTGCAAACCTTCCCTTCCTCTCTGTTTACCACTGCCTGCCTGCCTGCCTGTCTGTTTTAACAACCTCCGGAGGGATTTGCACGCCTCATTATGCAGCACTGCTACTCAGGCACTTGCCTCGACGCTTGTTTAAGTAATCTGCGCACACAACACCTTCTGCCAAAGATGAAAACTTCCCCTCTCCAAAGCCACCGCCTCGGCGTTGTTGTAGCATAGATACAAACATGGGCTCCCTTGTTTTTGCTTATTAATTATATATATATTATCCAGGCACCCATCTCACCAGAAGGGACTCTCTGGGCAGCTTTTGAGTGAGGGGTATGGAGGCTGATCCGAGCCCAGCCTTTTATGTATTCATTTATATTTATTTGTATACACATGTTACATATTCCCATAGATGGACGTGTAGGATCTGTTAATACTGTTTGTGCTGGCCTTTTTAAAAAAGTAAGCCAATCCAAGTTATTTGGAGCTGGGCAGCCTTTAAATCAGGGGTCTCCAACCTTGGCAACTTTAGGACTTGTGAACTTTAACTCCTTCAACTCTGGGAGTAGAAGTCCACGAGTCTTAAAGTTGCCAAGGTTGGAGAACCATGCTCTAAATTGTATACAGGTAATCCACAACGTATAGTACAGCCATACATTTACTACAGCACTTTTAAAAAGTGGCCTGTGACCATTTTCCACACTACTATTGTAGCACCCCATGGTCAAAATTTGCACACTTGGCAACTGGCTCAAGTTTATGACAGTGGTTGTGTCTCACAGCAAAATGTGATTGGTTTTGCAACCTCTGACAAACAAAGTCAATAGGGAAGCCAGATTCACTTTACAACCATGTTACTAACCGAACAATGTCAATGATTCACTTAACCATTAATGTTTGTTTTTAATTCCTGTAAACCACCCCGAGTCTTAGGAGATGGGGCGGTATATAAATCAAAATAATAAATAAATAAATAAATGATGACATGAATAATGACAACAGAACCCGTGTCCAGCACAGAAATTAATTATAGAATCTGTATCATTGCTGTCACAGAATCAGAGGTGGGTTTCCGATATTGTTACCACCGGTTCGCCTCCACGCACTCGTCTCATGCATGTGCACACCTTCCGCACAAACGCACACCTTCCGCACAGCCGCATACCTTCTATGCATGCATCCAGCCTTCTGCGTATGTGCTTTGTGCCAGCGTGTACCCTCCGCACATGCGCCCAGCCTAAAAAACGAAATAGGATGGCTCATTAGGATGGCATAGCCCTGGAGCAGGTCGGCAGGCCCACCTGCGATCTCCGCTACCAGTTCGCCCAAACTGGTAGGAACCAGCTGAACAACACCTCTGCTGACGGTTCAAACAGTTTGCATAAAGCTATGATGACCCATATTTCAACATTTGCTCTTTGTCTGTGCTCACCAAACCCATCCTCTCATCCTCTCATTTGCTTTTCTGCAGCTCTGCAGAAAATGCCGGCAGAAGTTCTCAAATTGACCTTCTTCCTCCTGGCCCAACATTGCTCAGGAACATGTCCTCAAAACAAATCCTCAAAATTTAAAGAATGGGTGGAAGTGAAGTAAGTTTCTACTCAGCTCCAGATGACTTTTGAGAGACTTGGCAGCAGAAAACTGATATGTGGATCCAACCATGGTGATTCGTGCACTATAGCAAGGGGAGCGATTTTAAAAAAGAAGAGCTGCCCAAAGAATTAAGGATATACAAACTCGAAATGATATAGCTCTCCTTAGTAAGGTGGTGTTGTGTTCCACCAGCAGCCTGTGGAGCTGGCAGCAGAGTTGGACAGGGAGGAGGCTGGGGAGGAACATGGGCCAGTCCTGGAGTCTGGGTAAGGCTCGGACAAAGGCTCTGAGTCGGAGGCAGAGATGGGGCAGGGCCTTCTGGAAGTTATGTACTCAGGAGCCTCCAGAGTTGGACATCAGAAAGGCAGAGGAATGGGGGGAGCCTGTTCCTAGTGCACGCATGCCCACAGCTGCCAGAAGGCAAGAACAGTTAAAACAATGGGGACGACTTGGGAGTAAGGCTTGGAGATGATTGGCCCCTCCCATAAGACATAAAGGAAGAACAAAGGCACTTGGGCCTTTGCAGGAAGCAACGTTGTTGATGGTGTTGGTTTGTACTTTGAAGCTCTGCTTTTGACTATGTGTTTCCGTGTGGCCAAGATAATTGCCAATTACGTCTTTGGCAGCTTGTCAAAGAAGATAAAGGTGGGTGTTTACCAGCCTTATCCGAAGGACTGTGGTAACTTCTGTTGGATTATTTATAAACCCTTAACTTGAAATGGCTGAGCAAATGAAAATATAATTTTCAAATAGATAGCTATTTAAAGTTACAACTGCCAAAACATCTTAGGGAGAAATTTATACAACAGAGATTCAAACAGCTTGACACAGTTGTCAGATATGGGAGATTCCATTCTATGCCCTACATTTGCAGAACAGCAGAGGTAGAAGACCTGGCTCACATTCTATTTGATTGTTGCCTGTATAAGAGGGTGAGAATCTGAAAACAATATATATCACAGCACAGTACTTGAGCAAAATAGTTAAGTTGAGATTGGCATATGTGGGACTAATTGAGGTAGATTGTAGGGGTGATACTGAAATATAATTTTATCGTATTTTATTTTGTTGTTGTTAGTTGTGAAGTTGTGTCTGACCCATCACGACCCCATGGACAACATTCCTCCAGGCCTTCCTGTCCTCCACCATCCACGCAAACTCACACCTACTGCTTCAGTGACTCTACCCAGCCACCTCGTTCTCTGCCGTGCCCTTCTTCTTTGGCCCTCAATCTTTCCCAGCATCAGGTTCTTCTCCAGGGTGTCCTTTCTTCTCATTACGTGGCCAAAGTATTTGAGTTTCATCTTCATGATCTGGCCTTCTAAAGAACAGTCAGTGTTGATCTCCTCTAGAACTGAACCGTTGGATCGCCTTGCAGTCCAAGGGACTCGCAGGAGTCTTTTCCAGCACCAAAATTCAAGGGCCTCAATTCTTTGGCTCTCAGCCTTTCTTATGGTCATATTTTATTTATCTATATATTAAATTATTGTATTTTATTCCAAATTCATTTTTAAATTGTATTTCATCCAATTCCATTTAAAATTGTTTTTATAAGATTTTAGTAATAATTTGTGTACTTTGATATGGACCAAGGGCTAATCAATTAAGTAAACTAACTTTATGAAGTATAGGTTCATAAATGGTGAGCACTTGCAATTTCTGCGCCCCCCCCCAATAAAAAAATAAAAAAAATAAATAACCTCTGATGGTTTCCTTGAAGGGCTAAAATATTTGGTCATCTTTTTGCTTTTGGAGTCAGAACTCACAGACAACTGCCTAAAATTATCTTTCCATTCTCCAAGTGATTCCTAAATGTTTCTATTTAATGCTGGGTCATGGAATGGAGGATTCAAACCTCAGATACAGAGGGCTGTGAAATTTGGATCTGTAGATGTATGACATAAGAATGCTTTTTGTTGAAATATATATTCTAGAAAGGAAAGGGAAAAGATATCAACTGTCCCACTTCCATTAATTCAGAACATAGTGAGGTAGCCGTGCTTCTCACTTTGTTGAGTTATATATCTTCTGAGCCACGGTGGCGCAGTGGTTAGAGTGAAGTACTGCAGGCTACTTCTGCTGACTGCCAGCTGCCTATAATTTGGCAGTTCAAATCTCACCAGGCTCAAGGTTGACTCAGCCTTCTAGCCTTCCGAGGTGGGTGAAACGCGGACCCAGATTGTCGGGAGAAATATGCTGACTCTGTAAACTGCTTAGAGAGGGCTGTAAAGCACTGTAAAGTGGTATATAAGTCTAATTGCTCTTGCTCTTCCTATCTTTGCACCAGAGATCTTTCATGGCACTCTCACTGCAGGCACCAAGTGATGTATTTGTAAGCTAGCCCTGAGTCAAAATTACTTTGCCCATACTACACCATTGATGAAAGCTGTTCTATTTCCTCTTCCAAACAATTATAAAATCTGTACTCTACGAAAAGATACAGAGGTAAGAGTGAGCACCAGGCTTTGCTACGTCTTCTAGAATGCTATGCCAAGTTTGATTTATCCAATGCCAGGGTGCAAATTTTAAAAAAAAGAATACAGGAAAGCTTTTTTTCCCCGAGTGTTCGTTGCTGTTGACTAGCTTCACATTCTCTTATCACCTGCTCATGCAGGCAGAATTAAAGAGAATTAGCTGTAAATCATATAAAATTCATGTACTTTTTAAGGAAACTATTTGTTCTACTTAGAAATGTTCATTAGAGAGAGTGTCTCACATTAGGATGCCAGCTAATGGTGCTACCCTGGAGAAGAATCAATTTACTTTGCTTTTTATTGCCCTGTCTTTGTTTGCCTGGCTTGTCTGTGTGTAATAGTCACCGTTGCAGTAAATGTGTCCCCATCAGCTCTACAGCAGGCCACATTTCAGAAGAACAGCTCAAGTGAAAATAACACTGGATTTTACAGAGTAAGCTCCATTTGCAAGAACTTCTGATGGTGTCTACGTAGGAGTTGGTTGTCCTGAACAGTAAAACAAATTCTACAAATTGGTTGATGTCCTAAAGTATCCTTTGGTCTTATTTCTTCTCCTGAAATATTACACTCCTTACCAGAGCATACAAAATATTTTCTAGGCCATTCCTCCATTACAGCTCATCTGTTTGGGATCCACACAGCATATCTGACATTAATACAATCGAACGTGTACAGAAATATCTCACAAGGAGAGTCCTCCACTCCTCTGCTCGCAACAAAATACCTTATGCCACTAGACTTGAAATTCTGGGTTTAGAA
>JANHFP010004261.1:34981-51511 GCA_032468135.1 Calamaria suluensis | reverse complement strand
TCCCTCCCTCCCTCCTCTCTTCTTCCTTCCTCCCACTTTCTTCCTATCTTTCCCACCCATCTCACTGAAACAATAACTGATAGCAGAAAGGGACAAAAGATATGTCAGAGACACACATGCTCTATGGTAGTGATGGCTAACCTGTGGCATGTGGATCCATATCGGTGGGCACGCCAGCTGAGCTCCAGTACACGAGTGCACCAGCCAGCTGATTTTTGGGCCTTCTGGGCCCACCAGATATCAGGAAACACGTTATTTCCAGCCTCCGGAGGGCCTCCGGGGGCGGGGAAGGCCATTTTCACCCTCCCCAGACTCCTAGAAAGGCTCTGGAGCCTGCGGAGAGTAAAAAATGGGCCCACTGGGCCCACCATGCCATCACGTGCCAAAAGCAGGCGGGGTGGTGGTGGTCACACACATACATGGGGATGAGGCACATAGAATTATGGCTGTTGACACGTGTTCGTGTGACCCGCTCTGCTTTTGGCACAAGACGGCATGGTGGGCCCAGTAGGCCCATTTTTTACTCTCCCCAGGAGAATTAGCTATCACTACTTTATGGAGATCTAAATTCAGGAGAGGCAGAGACTGGGATCCGCTTGACCCCACCCAACCCTGTGTTCTTCATCTCTGCCTCTGACTATGCCATATTGATGGGGAAACAAACTTGGCTATGTTCAGAGAGATCAATATTTCTGTACTTGTACCAGGGGCCAAGAAGTAATTTAAATGCTTCGGAAGCAGATTTCTCAAAGTAACAGAACAAGACATTTGTTAGCATGTCAAGCTGTCTAAAAGGGATGATAAATTGACTTGTGATTTTTAGTGAGTGGACAACTGTCCTGGTTACTCATTCAAAATATATTTAAAGTGTGTTATTTTCTTTGAAGATATAAAGTAGTAGTATAGGAACGAGTAGTGTCCTGAACTGGGCATATATGTAAATTCCTGGTTAATGATATTCTTTTGGAATTTGTTTGACATTTAGTTTCCAGGTAGGGTGGTAGGCCCCAGCAAGACAAGCATATGGATAACTATCTTGCTTAAAGCTAATATTTTGTCCCAAATATTTGATCCCACAAACCTTCATGGATAAGTAGAAGGTAAGCAGGTGCAATAGCAATACATCCCAGTTTGTTGTTAAGTTTTGGGATGCCAACGAACAAGGTACAGCTTAGTCAGAGAATTCTGGATAAGATCAAATATAGAACCACCCTAATTTAGTTTGGTAATCAGCTGAATAACTAGGCTACACATGATTAGCCTGTTTTACCTAAATGCCGTAGAACACTAATGGCTTACCTTTTCCGGACTGACTGCCCAAAGCATGCACCAGAACCTCCAAAATGAAATGTGTGCGCGAGCCCTGCGCATGCACCCCAGCCCTCCATGCATGCATGGCTCCTTGCATGCTAGGGCACATCCCTGCATGCCCCCTGCCCCATACATGTATGCACAGCCCCCCAATGGGCCCCACCCATGTGCCACCTGCCCCTCTGCACATACAGGCAGAGACTTGAGGACCAACTGGCCAGCGGGAGATGTGTGTGCATGCACAGCAGAGCTGAACTGGGGTGACGGTTCATGTGCCATTAGAGGGTGCTGTGTGCCACTTCTGGCACACGTTCCATACATTCACCATCATGGCCATAAAGCCTTCATATTACCCAGCAATCCTAAAAAGTACATCCTGCAAAAATGTAATTGATTGGGAATACTGGAGTGATTTCTTAGTCCATAAAGATAACTACTGTTCACTTCCAATGAGAATCAGAGGATGGGAATCAAAAAAAAGAGGAAGTATTAGTTTCTTATCAATCTTGGCTAGAGGCTCTCTGAGAAGTGAGTTTCTTAAGACAAAGACTGTGTTGAATAAGATCTAAGAATTCTAGCTTAATGCGTTCCAAAATCTAATACTAAACAGAATATTTTATAATATTTTATAATATTTTTCCAGTGCTGCTTTTGCTTACCAGTAAAGGTTCATTTTTAGACCCATGATTTTTCGGGTTTTGTCTTCTGCTCCTGTAACTCATTGCAGTTAAATCATTAAAATTAATGTTAACTTTTAAAGCACACACATATTTTTTTAGGCATATGCTGAAATCTAAAAACAACCACCCCTAATTGTTTGCTTTCGTAAATAGCAGTGTAAGCTCTAAGCCACATTGTTCCTAATTATTTTGAAGCACTCATGAATTTAATATATCTTGTAGTTTGGTGCCAGAATTTTTAATTTGTCACCTTCTTTGAAGACTCTTCCAACAGGACAGTCAGAGAAGTGAAGAAGGGACTATATGTACCCCCAAGCATTTCTAGGGAAAGACTTTGAAGCAGCTTTATTGTGTTTTACAAAAGAGGTGTTTTAATGTTTAAAAGAGCCCTTTATCCTTTTAGATGACACAGCTCAAAAAGAATATAGTGGTAGTAGAGAAGATCCAGAGGAAGACAATTAAGATGATCAAAGTCTGAAACAGTTTCCATATGAGAAATGGGATGTTTGGGCATTTTAACTTTTTAAAAAAACCTGCATGATTAAGGTGTATACAATTATGCATGAAGTGGACAAAAGAAGCTGAGCTCACCCAATGAAATAGAATCCTGGAAGGAAAAATAAAAGGATTTTTATCTAAAAGGGGTAACTGAGCTTTTGAATTCACTATCATGACTGTCTTCAAAAAAGAAATAGATCAGTTTATTATGGGTATCAATTCCTATCTGAAGGCTGTGGAACTCCTTGTGAAGGCATTTGCTTGGAAACTAGGTTTCCTTGTGCATTTGCTTGGCCACTGTGAGAAGAGTCTGCTGGACTAGATTGACCAGGGAATCCATCTTTCCTTATTTCCTTGAGTTCTTTTAGCAAACCTTGCCATGCAGATGTAATTAATGAGAGTGGTGTTATTTTCCCCTTACAGAAATTAAAATGAATGTGTCTAATCCAAAATAGAAGCTTTTATTTGTGAGAGGCAGCAGTCAAAGGAAATAAAGTGATTTAGAATTAGTGATAACATGCCACCTAGTGGTTTGTGGTCTAAATCAGATTAATGAACTCCACCAAGATTTTTCACTAAAGCCTTGTCCTATTCAGCAGCTGCTCTTTTTTTCCCCTTATCTTCTTTTTCTGCAGCAAGAATAAAAATATCAAGTTATCTAAGAATTACAGTCCTGTCCACCATCTAAAGGGGCGATGGCAGGAATGGGCTGATGAACATGTGACTGTGCAGAAACTGAACCCTTTCAGCGAAGAGTTTGACTATGAGCTCGCTATGGCCACCCGTCTGCATAAAGGGGATGAGGGCTATGGTCATCCTAAAGAAGGCACAAAGACAGCAGAACGGGCCAAGAGAGCAGAGGGCCACATCCACCGGGAGATGAGAGACATGTGTTTCATCATCAGAACAATGGCTCAGCTACAACGGAATGGCAAGATCCAAGTCACTTTTGGTGATCTCTTTGACAGATACGTTCACATTTCAGATAAAGTGGTTGGAATACTGCTGAGGGCCAGAAAACATGGAATGCTGGACTTTGAGGGAGAAATGTTGTGGCAAGGTCGGGATGATGCCGTTCTAATAACTTTGTCAGAGTAAGGTCTTTTTCCTCACAGGATAAACCAAAGGGCATCCTTGTATTCAGAATGTTTTTTTTATCAAAAGGTTTATCAGAAAGATCGACAGACGTCAAAGCTTTCATCGGTACTCAGAACTTCTTATATATTAATATTTAACAATAGCATCGCTGTATTATTCCATCTCTTGTGTTACTGTTTATTAAGCACATAGATTGTTCTGCCAGTACCCGCAGCATCTGATTTAACTATGTTTGGTAAGATTTCTATAGAAAGAATGAAGATGATGTAGAAGATGGTTCACTTCAGCTGCCTTATGGATTAGATGTTTATTAAAAACACTTCGGGACATTTCAGAGATCTGGTTAGCACTGGGAGCATGAGGCAACTCAGGCTGTTGAAGTAGTTGCTCCCTCTTTTCAGCAATCCCAGTTCACTTTTCGTTTACAGAGGACCCCCAGTAGATAAAATGACAGATAAAAAGTTTGAAGCACCCATGGAGAAAGATAAAAAATTAACCCAATCCCATCCCCCAATATACAAGCCCTACTTTTCCACCCAAGAAAAATGAGGAAATTTTCATTCTTTTCCTATTTTGTACTGTTGGATTGGTAAGTCAATGGCTTTGTTTAGGGTAGTGAATTCCTTTTGGGGAAATTTGTGATGTTAATAAACTCCACAGTTCCTGTGACCATTTTGGACAGTCCTTTGCCAACTGTTGCTTAAATACTGCCAGCCTTACATTAAGTCAACATTAAGTAATTTTAATTAATGTTAGATCCCAACATTTCAAAAATTTATTTTGACAGTATGAGCTCATTAAATCTGCTTTAAAATGTGGTGAGATACATGGACTTATGATGCTATAATAATACTTTATAATAAATCTGATTGCCAATACTTGAAGATTTATAAAGTAGCTTTCAGATAAGGGGATCCCAATCTCTTTGAGTTAGTAGGGACATTGGAGATTATCTTCTTGCGGGTGTTCGACGATTGCCTATTCTCCAAATGGCTGCCATACCCACATATAATTAATTTACTACATTTCTCACCATCTTTAGTAGCTGCTCACACAGAATATAATTATATCCCCTCTTTAATGAACAGTACTTTTTTTCTGAGCAGGCTAGTGAGTTACAGTTGCCTGTCATTTTTACCACTAAGATAGCTTAATGATAATGATGCTGGAAGAATACCATTTGAAATTACATTATGCTTTCCCATTTTCAAAAAATTAATTCAAAAATGTAAAAAGTTACTAGTTGACGGAAACAAGAATATTGGAGATATTAAACCAAGTATCCTTAAGATCCAACTGGGGGGTCCCAGTGTTAGATGAACCATGTTGTTTTCTTAATGCTCAGCTGTTGAAAAGAATTGCATTTTGATATGGTATGTTGTCTTTCAAAGTGAAAGATCCTACATCTTCTTACAGAAGAAAAATATATGTTTTTGTGTCAAGATTATGGTAAATTTATTCTAAAAGTTGCTACAAATATTAGTCTATGTGCATGCATATATGTATAGCTTTTGAATGTCTTTTTAGTCAAGTATTAAAAATAAGATTCCTGCAAGAAATCATGTGCAAAAATCTTAGTGCTGTGAAATATTAATGGCATTATAAAGGAGGTTTGTTATAAGCAAATAGTATTTTACATTTACTCAATAAACTTTCCTGCTTCCATAAACTGAGAATAAAAGCTTAATTTATCTTACCAATTAGATAAAATAATTAAGTTTGAAAAAATGTCATTAAAAAAAAATTGCTTTCCCAGGAAAAGCATATTATTTTAGGTTTTTAAGTCTGCTAATTATTTTTCAAGATTCGGATTATGAAAAGTTCACTGAGCAGTTTATACAATTGATTGGTCTAAATTAAGCTGTAGATATTAAACATTTCTGTCAAATATAGGAATGTGATCCATTTCAAAATCTTATTTATATTAACAAGAAGTGAAACACACTGCAAATTCAGTTAATAGAATACAATGAATGAAAATTATTTAATGGCATTTTTGAGGAAAATATTGTTTTTTTTAATGCCAAGGCAACAGCCTATTATTTTTTCTGAATCAATGTTAATAACATTTTTAATGTTTCCTGAAACTTAATTCTATTTTATAGCTGCAGTAGCTCACTTTGATATTTCTTATTGGAAGAAAGGCAATAAGGGTAAAGTTGGGACAAAAAATATGTGCTGCCTTCCCTGGCAAATGGCAGTCTGTATTGTATATTGAAATTTCTATACAGCTGTAATGAACATTTTAGCAGCAACTCCCACACCACATGTCAAAGTGTGTTACCAATTAATAAAAAGCTCTGTAACAGTATTTAAAAACATCCAATTCTTTATCAGAATTTTTTAGCAGGAACATGGTTCAACACTACTAGTATTTTGGCTATGATTTAATCAGTGTTGGGTTGCTCCTGGTTCGGACCAGTTCGTGCAATCCAGTAGCGATGACCAGATGATGTTAGCGAACCGGTTCTCTATGACAATTTTTTTACTTTTATTTCTGTTTTTTCGCCACCTGAATAGGCACGGTAGAGCTGATTGCCGTGCCTCACCTGTCGAAAATGGTAGTGCGCAAGCGTGGATCACACATTTAGTGTGCGTGCTAACGTGTGTGCTCCACTGCATGTGCGCAGAGCACGTCAAACATTCGTGCTCTATTGAATATGCACGGACGTAAAATGCATGCGCCAATTGTTCGAGAAGAGAACCAGTAGTAAAGGTAAGTAGAACCCACCCCTAGATTCAATTCTTTCAGCCTGAGTGTTAATTACAAAATGGTTGTGTGTCTAAATAAAGCCCAACTCAAGTTTAATTACATGAATTTAGATTTATTTGTTTTATATCACTATTATCTTATAGTATTTTAAATCCATCACAGGATTGTTTAGTTAGTGAACCCACAAAGACAATAACACTGCTGTGGAAGACCAAAGGGGGGAAAAAGCTATTTTAATTTATTTACACTTCCTTTTGATCTCTGTAAACATTGAATCTACATATATTCTACTACTAGGAGTAAAGAGCTATACATTGAGACAGAAAACAATGCTGTGTATTTTTTTAGCAATATAAAGCATGAGCATATTATAGGATAAAATATTCTCTTTTCCATTACCACAGCAGTAAGCATTCCCCAGATAATTCTGAAACAATTTATATTGGTAACATTCTATACAACTATAGCTAGTTATTTGAGCTAAGCCATTTGGCTTTTTATTCCATTGCTAGAATAATTTAAAGTGCTAGAAGCAACCCGTCAATCAATACTTTTCCCCCTCAAAAATAACAAAAACTACTTTTAAACATTAATGTACAAGTTAATATGTACAATATTCATTTGAAGTAGAATAGCTGAGATTTCAGCACAAAGTCATTCACTGTCACAGTTAACAGCATTTTTAAATTATTTTTCTTTTGCATAAACATAGAATATAAGCTTTGAAACAACTGCTGTTATTGCCACAATGGCTTTTTTAGTTTTTCTACAAAAGTGGACAAGAGCTACTGATTTACTATAACTTTTCTTTTTTTTTCTTTTTGCTTTGAGGTCACAGAACAAGTAAATTTTGCATATTAACACGTCTACTGAGTTATGATGTCTATCTAGAGTACGTTACCCCACTGCATCAGAGCTGGTGCAAATTGCAGTTTTACAACACAGATCCACTCAAAAGAAGATAAAAACACCACACCTATTTTGTTTTCTGTTTTGGACAGGAGCAATTCTTGGAGATGATGTGCTACAAGGCTACAACAGAAGAACTATAAAACAGAGTGGTGTGTTATGTATGTGTGTGCATAAGTAGACACACACACGGATATATTTGATGCATATTATATGCTGTTTGGAAAAAATGCATCTGTTTCATAGCTTTAGCAATAAGAAGGTATTATATCTACTATGAATTACTTACTGCATTATGCTTACTTTTCCAGTTGCTCATTGCTGTATTATATATCTTTATCACGTAGCTGAATTCTTGCCCAACATTTGTCCCAAGCCTGCAGATCATTTAATGGCATGTGCAAAATGCTTCAATACAATCAATAGGGCAGCTATGGTTCAACAGTAAAATACAACAGATTCATGACATATGACTAAAAATGTGGTGATATTTGATTGAAATAAACAGCCAAGAATGATCAATGCTGGTAAATTCTGAATATCTCTTCCCTATACATACATATATTATAACTCAATTAGATTTTATGTTGCTTAAATGTGGTTTCAGTGAAATACTGTAGGTAAACGGAAGTAAACAAAATTTCTGAATTGTGAGAATGAGAACAAACAAATGTATATGTAACTGACATGATGATAAAAATCTGGCTCTCATAAAGATATAATCAATTACAATTTCAAAGCTTTGTAACTTTCAAAAATGAAAATAAAATCTGAACAGTCAGTTGCACTTCAATATGCTAATGTGAAAGACATGTTGATGGTCATGCAGAAAATGTAGAAAGGCATTGCAAAACAAGCTACATTATATTGCTTTAAGGGCTTTCTGAGCTGCATTGATCAGTATCAGGTTTGGGACAAACTTTTGTAGTATTTAGCAGTTTATACTTATTCAAAGCCCCAAATTTCAATATCCTGTATAATGAAGTCTTCTTTCTTAGAAAGTGTGTGATTCCCAAAGGTTTTACAAGAGTGACTTCTTCCGTGATAGAGATCTCCATCAAGCCATAAAGCAAATTCACCCCTGCAGTGTGAAGAGAATTAGTTTGCCAGATATTAAAAATAATTTTCTTCCCATTACTGTATTCAAATGCAGGTCAAATTTTAAATCAATTAACTTTCCCTTCAAAATTCTTTCCCTAATGGGGAAAGCTTCACATTGCATTTCAATTAATTGGTCAAGATAGAAACAATGACAACCTTAAAGAATTTTGTATTGTAACATCCTTATTATAGTATATTGATATAAATGATAAAATGGCAACAAGGAGATAAACAAAACCCAAACTCTTTCCTGGCATCTAGGGTTACCTAGACTTGTTCAGCCCGGATCCAGCAGTCTTATATTAGCATGGCATCAACACTGTATTGAGTAGTGTAAAGACGCATTCACAAATGCAAACTGGGTCTGCCATGGAAATGTTATAATAAATGAATAAAATCTTTGTGGTTCTTTGTGGTTAGTCAGCGGTAACACATTTAAGCCACAAAACTGCAGGCTGAACAGAAATTGGGCCAAGAAAAGCACATTTTGGCTTTGCATTAAAAACTGGGTTCTAACTTGTAAAAGAAATTGCTTTTACCTTTGCTAAGAACCAAGTAAGACAGACTAAACCAAGTAAGAGCCACTCTGGACTAATGGAGACAGTGATGACTTAGAAACCAGGAGACAGTGAGTTCTAGTCCCCGCTTAGGCATGATGTGCTGGGTACTTTGGGCCAGTCCCCTCTCTCGGCCCAACTTATCTCACAAGGGTATTCTTTGTGGGAAAAAATAGGAGAGGGAAGGAATATTGGTATGTTCGCTGCCTTAAGTTATTTCTAAAAATAATAAAGCTGGGATATAGATAAATATTTTAAAAAAAGAAAAGTTGGCCTTTCAGATTTGCTCAGGAAAAAAAATGCCAACATTGGCAGGAGGCTGCCATAAAGCAAACACTGCAGGTATGGAGATACTTGGAACTCATATATAAGGAAGTCAGTGTTTAACAGCACACTAATGTTGCCACAGAACATTTTATCAGAATGAACAAAAATGATAAAGAACTACTAACCCTCCACCACCAAAAGCCAAGGCATCCATGTCTCCTTTAAGAAAAAACATATTGTCTCCAGTCCACTTGAAGACCTAATGGTTAGAAAAATAAATGAAGACACATAAACCCAGATGAAATAAAATTATTGCTAAAAGAACAACAATAAACATCATTATCAATTTCTGCTTCAAAAAAATTCAGAAACTTTGTTAAAATGCTACAATATAGAATGCCCTTATTCATTGTAATAACTAATTAAATGTATTTCAATATACTGAAATTCCATCTATCACATTCCATCTAGCCCTCTAAATTCAGTGAATCATGAAGTAATCCTAATTCCCCTTTAGTAATTTTTAGAAACTCAGATGTTCTGATAATAACAGGACTTATGAATGCTTACCACTAATTGCTTCATAGTGTTCATCATAATTCTTTATTGATTTTGTGACTGTATATGTTTGTTTATAATAGCTTTACAACTGGAAAATTAATTCATGGGAAAATATAAGGGAACCCTTCATCACAACTGTAATCTGAAATTCTAAACAATAGACCTCACTATTCAAAATGTGATTTTGATTATTTTTCACTGGAATTTAAATAATTTCATTGCAACGTAAAATGGTTAGACTTATAAATAATGTAATCTTACACATATTATCTAAATAATTTTGTTAGTTTTTTCTAAGAGCTTACCTCAAATTCTGGGCAGAATGTAAAAAGAAAGGTTTCTCCCGTGCCATAAAACCCATCACTCACTTTAAAAGGTTCAGAAGCGAGAGCACCAAAAATCTAAAGAAAAGAATAAAAAAAGTCTAGAAAAAGCATGGCATTTCCACTGCTTTTGTGCATAATATATAGGAAACCTATTACATGAACATGATTAGATTAATTGGAATTATCAGGAATTAAATCTATTCATTCCATGAAGTTCAAAGCACAAGCAACTATCAAGATTGAACTGAGCCATAACTTCAGCAAGGTATTTAATGGAACATTTTTGTTGTAGACTAAAAAGATCTAAAATATTGAAAAGGCTTCCAGATGGTAGTTAATTCAGCAAACATAAGAGCAGTAAACACCTTTTAAAGACGATGTAATTCTTAGCACAGACATTTAAAAAGCTGTAGCTGGCTGCCATCTCTAATGTTTGCCCTGTTTTCGCCAAATCAGCTTTTCCAATGTTCTTGGGGCGAACGTGTCAGTTGGGAAAGGCAGGACTAGTGTGTTTAGATAAAAAGTCGTCTAAACAGGTTAGCACAGTCTGATCACACTTGTTTTCTCAACAGGTTATCAGACAGAGATCAAGTCCAGCTGACCAATTAAGTATGCCTTCCACTTATTTAAGGAAAGAGTTGGGGGGGGGGGGGAGGAATTCAGGAATATTGGCAGTTATTGTTTGTCTCATGTGAACAATGACTTTCCACTCGTCCTATTCTATCTTTTCATTCAACAAATGGAAACCATATGCTTCCTTTTTGCTTTTGAGTCTTAGGCCTAAATGCTCAATTACAAAAGGAACAAAATGCCAATAAGGATGAAGAGTTTTAAAAAATGTATCAGAGGGCTGCTCTTAAAAGATTTGCTCTAAAAGTGTTTGAGTGATAGCGTGATTTGATTATAGAGATGGTAAAGAGAATTTGACTGAGATATTTAGAGTCAAGTTCAATCTTCTGCTTACTGCAGAATTCCAAAGAGAAACATCAGATGACTAAGCATCATTTTGTGTAAAAAGATCAAACAGATGTGCGTTTGTGTGTGCATATGCACACACATATGAATGCATAGCTTCAAATCAGTCTTGCCTTCTGGTCATTGCCTGGACAAGCCCCTGCAGTTTTCTTGGCAAGAATTCAGAAATGGCTACCCATTATCTTCTTTCTGGTTCAAAGTAAGCCAGGACAAGCACTCATGGTTTTCTGTTTTCTAGCCTGGCGACTTTAACCATTACATCATTATGGCTCTAACATCCAACAAATAGAAGCTGTATCGCTGGTTCACTGCTCCTAATTTCTAACAGACAGCAACAATTTGCTTTCCTGTAACTTCTGTTTTGTATTTTGGGTGAACATGGAACAGGTTTTGACTTTCTCTATGAAGCCTCCTTTCAGGTTTTGTATACATCTCTCTTCCCCACAATCTTGCCAACCATCCCAAAATGCAATAGAGATAATAAATCAGAAGTATTGCTCTCATTTGAGAAAAGATTTGAAATCTAATATTCCTCCACAAGCTTTCCCTAAAGTAAGTACCAATATTTCTCCCCTACCCCTCTTTTTAGGCATCCATCGAGCTCCGAAACTGGAAGATTCTGTGTGGGTGATGGAACATAAAAATGTTTCTGCTTGCTTGAGTTAAATCATCCTAAACTGTCCAATTGGGTTCAGACTTTTCAAACACACACACAGACACAAACAGCAGAACAGCTTAAATAATGCTTTAAATGCTTATACTATTTGTCTAATTTGTCCCTTTCTGAAAAGTTTGTTTGTTTATTAATTAATTAATTAATTAATTAGCTCATGGCACATGTTAGCCAGGGATCAGCGAGATGGCTGGCTGCCTCTGTGAAGGGAATTTTTTCAGGTGGTGTTACCTTTTCCTGTGGGATGCCTGAATGCTGGTAGGCAAATGGGGGAGGCTCTTTTCTTGTCTCTATGCAGTTTATTCACTCACGGGAATTGAGCCATCGACCTCAGCAGTACACAGGCCCAGCGTCTTTACCATATGACCATATCAACCGACCATGTCTCTAATATTAAATATTACTATGGAAATGTAAAATATATCCACTTTCAAAAATTACTCTTAAGTACTTATTGTAAAGGGAACAAATCCCTTGATACTTTGTAGATTAACACATTTGTGGTAAAAGACTGATTTGACAAAAAAAAAAACCCAATAAAAATAGTAACATTTCCATATTTTTGCGATCAAGCATTCAGTCAAATCTACTGCACTGCAGTGAAGTTACTTTATTTTTAAAGTACCAACAAGAAGGACAGTGGACAACCACTTTGCTATTATTGCCAGGAAAGATATGCAGCAACAGCCACAGTCATCACCTTGAAGGAATGCTCCTTTAAAATGCTATAGGTGTTTTGCACTATGTTTATGATCAGCCTACAATACTTAGTTTTCTTTTTTTAAAAAAAAATTAAAACAACACTGGGCTTTCCTGTATGATAGCTAAGTTGTCTTAAAGTTTAATATTTGTTATAGTGGAAAATGGGGAGCAAAGGGAAGAAAAAGTGACCATTACAATTTCCATACCTGTCCATCGCTGTCTTTGATAACCAGCAGCACTGGTGTGTCTAAGCCTGCCATAGTTCTGTACAAAGTCTTCAAGCTCATGCCATGCTTTGCAGTACTGTAGACAAGGGTCCATGGATAGCCAATAGTTCGAGGAGGGAGCTGTTTTGTCAGCTAAAGAAACACAGGTGCAAGTGAGGCATGTGCACTGAACAAAGTGATTAACCTAGAAAGGGTTTTAATTCATGGGGACAAAACATGTGATGTTAAACATACAAAAAAACCAATAATTAATATTTATACTAAATCTTATAAATGCCTGATGCTTCTTACGCTACACAGAGGCAAAATGAATTTGCTATGTTAAGTAATTTTCCTGGATTTAAGTTCTATTGAAATTACCTGTGTTTTATTTTCAACTAAATGCTTTTAGGATAAGAGTATTAGGTTTTCTGTTTTGCCCTTTGTGGTTATTGAGGTTGAACCTAGCCTGTTCAAATTACACTGCTTCAGGAACTGAAACTGAATTGCTGAATATCCTACATATATTTTGACAAACAAGGCAACTACTTGGATGAGACGAAAATCAGGAGTTTTTCTATTCACCTCAACATGGCCCTTCTTTTTTCTCTTACTTATTAGCAAAAGTCCTAGCTTTCAGCAAGTACAAACAACATGCAGCAACATATAGCATCACATAGAAAAAACTATAGACTGGAAATCATGGTACTTAAGGTCACTAAAAGCTTCTAAACATACTGAGAGTACCATACAGGGATTGTCCATTCAAACTGAATTTTATTTATCAAATATATTTGCTGCCTATCTCATAGCTGAAGAAATATACTGGGGCTTTTTCTGGAAACTAGACAGCAGGCTAGATGCCCAAATTCTTGTGTTCTCTCTGGAAGGAACTCCCGCCAACAATCTGGGTATCTCCAATTCTATTATAAGTTTAAGAAAACCACAAATATTTTCAAGGAGTAATTGGAGATTGAGTAATACCAAGTTCAAGGTCAGTTTTAATTCATTCTGTTTGTGCTTTTTACTGTATTATTTTAGGGCTCTTCATGTATTTAAGATGCCTTGAGTTGTTTCAAGGTGGGCTTACAAACAAAAGCAGTAAATAAACTATTGAAATCCACAGGAATTATATTTTCCACTGTTCTTTCTTATTTTCCAAGTCCTAGAAGCCGATTTGGTATACTTGTGACCAACATTCAAGTAGGAATACTTGTACTAATAAGCCTTATTCTTTTTTCCTTCATCAAGAAAACAGTTACTAACAAAAAACCCTCAAGTAAAAAAAATGGATCCTCTAGGATTATCCTAAAATCTGCAAATGACTCTACAGACAATTGAAGTTGTAATTTAGATAATCTCCTCATGATTACAACTAACAGATCCAGCTTTATGCAATGAAATTAGTTCAGAACTGTTTCATTTAAAACCGTCTTTTCTTTATCCAAGTAACATTTCTATCTATTCCAGATAGAATACTATTCCAAAGAAGTACATTTTAAACAGGTCAATTCAGTTTTTGGTTTTATGCTTTAACATAAAATAAACAATTGAAATATCCAAGTTAGGCTTCTTTACTTACCATATAATAATGATATATAGAAAGTTTTGAATCTGAAGTGTTTTTTATTACAAATGTGATTTTGTGTGTGAAATGCTTAGTTTCAACTTTGAAACAGCTGTTTGATCCTTGCTGGAATAGTTACAATATTGTTTTGATGACTTTGGAAATGTTCAAGTGTTTTGAGTTCAAAACAGACTTCCTTCAATCTTAAAACAATTGTTTTGAATTTGAAACAATTTTGAGTTCATAATGTTTCTGGAACGGTTGAAGGTTATTGGGATACTTGTAGTAAGTCTGTAACAAACTACTTTGAAATTTGTTTTGGATTTGGCCTAAAATGCAATGATTCAAACTTGAAATGTTTAATATTAAAGCCTGTTTCAGAACTCTAAACTTAAAATAAGAATTGAATAGCCAAAGTGAAATGTTAGAGCAAACAGTTTCACCCTGCAATTCATCCTTCATGAAGGTTGGAATTGACTTCTTTATGTAATTCTTTACTCTTTATTATATTCTTACTTTTCCTTTTTCTTCTTTGTACTTTTTACTCCTTATGTCTCTTTTATCTTCGTTTAATTTGTATTAGGTTTTATTATAATAAAAATTATATGTGTGTGTATGTGTGTGTGTGACATGGTTCTTTCCACTGCTGTTGGCCAAGAATAAGGAGAAAAGGATAAAAAAATACAGAGAAACATCCATACTGATTCCTAGGAATTGTCTCATGTGGTTCAGAGAGTGGTTCATTTACATTCAGCAGCAATAACCCCAAATATATCAACTATTTCCCTGTTTACTAAGTAACTTTCATTGCTTTTTGCAAATGTTTTGCTTTTTATAGAAAGTAGAGCTTATAGGCTGTGTATGTGATGGTGTGTTTTCATTTTTAATAGCAATAATTTAGACTTATATACTGCTTCAAAGTGCTGCACAGCACTCTCTAAGTGATTTATAGAGCAACATATTGCCCACAACAAACTGAATCTTCATTTTACCGACCTCGGAAATATTGAAGGCTGAATTAACCTTGAGCTGGTCAGGTTCAAACTCCTAGCAGTGGACAGATTTAGCCTGTAATACTGCATTCTAATCACTATGCTACCATGGCACAAAATCTTTTTGGTTTTTTTTTTTTAACATTGCTGGCAGAATGCAGTATGCAGTTCTGTACACTATATTTCAACAAAAGGAAACTTCAAGCCAATATCCAGAAGTGTTTGTATTTATTAATTTAGTCTTGTTCACATGCTGCATTGAGGTGAATAATGCTTTGTTTCTCTACACATTTTTAAATGCTCCCTATTAAATTTACAAAAAAAACCCAATGCAAATAAAAGTCAGAATAGATTACCAGAGACTATACACACAATTCAGTGGTTTTGGAAATGAAAGTTCCTTCCAGACCACAGCAAAACTCCTTCAGATCATGCCATTGGAGGAACAATTGGCAACTTCTGGAACTATATCTACTGAACTGCAACTGATTCAGAGTGTCCTCAGCATGTTATAATCTAAGTAAGACAGACCAGTTTCTGAGCTGGACCATCTGTGGCATGTCTTGAACCACTTCCAATTTGGAGGCGTTTTATCTTGCAATTGCTCAACTCTATTGGTTGAGCAATTGCAAGAAAAATTGAGTTGAGAGGAGGACACAACTCAATTTGGTTGAGTTGGAGGACTAAAATGTTCTGTAGTTTTCTGGAATGTGATGAATCATTGGATGTTATACATTTCAAATTGACATAAAAAGAGAGCAGGACGCCTTTTTTGAGTTAATATTTTTTCCAATTACTCTTTGAATTCCCACTGCACTCTATGGCAGAATATGCAAAATATTTAAATGTTTTATTCATATACTGAATGTTGGAAGGGTTCTGAATTTTTTAGAATTTAACAAATTCAAAATATTTCAAGTATTGTGTCCTATGTTTGAAAAAAAGCATAGTAAGCAACAATTACTGTTTCAATTCAATTTCCTAAAACAATTTTTATTGCAATGTGAAAGGTGTGTCAATATAAGGAATGCCATATTTTTTCTATACGATACCTTTTCAATTTGATCCGACTGTAACAGTTCACTGGGATCACTAAGATTTGGCCGAAATGCTTCAGGCTCCAGTTCGGTTTTGATAGTTGTTTCCTGCTTTGAATATGTATCTTCTCTTGTAGTAATCTACATGGAGAGGAAAAAGTTGAATTAGCATTCAAAATGCTATTCAAAACAACTTTCCTTATCACATTCATCCTGTAAAACTGAACGTGATAGCAGTGTTCCAATATCTCTGGAGCTGCCTCAAAGAAGAGGGAGTCAAGCTATTCTCCAAAGCACCTGAGGGCAGGACAAGAAGCAATGGGTGGAAACTAATCAAAGAGAGAAGCAACTTAGAAC
>JANHFP010004261.1:18478-34353 GCA_032468135.1 Calamaria suluensis | reverse complement strand
GCAGAACAAGAAGCAATGGGTGGAAACTAATCAAGGAGAGAAGTAACTTAGAACTAAGGAGAAATTTCCTGACAGTTCGAACAATTAATCAGTGGAACAACTTGCCTCCAGAAGTTGTGAATGCTCCAACACTGGAAGTTTTTATAAAGATGTTGGATAACCATTTGTCTGAAGTGGTGTAGGTTTCCTGCCTGGGCAAGGGGTTGGACTAGAAGACCTCCAAGGTCCCTTCCAACTTTGTTATTCTATTCTATTCTATTATATTCTAGTCTATTAACTTGTGTAATGTTTTAAATATCAGACAGAATGTAAGATTGCAAACTTTGATCAATTTCTGTTATTTAAACTGTGTTTTTGTATCCTGCAGTTTTTTAGGCACCATTTGATCCTGATTAAAACTGAATCTCAGAAGTAAATATAATAAAATCTCAAAAATATTATACTTCAGTAGTATAATATTTGTACCCAGGTATACAGAAGATATTCAAATCTATTCTTAAGTAAGAATCAGTTGACTACTCATACAAAGAGAACCAGCGTCTCTTGAAAATAAAACTTTACATTAATAAAAAAGAAAAGAAAGAAAAATAATTGCAGCCTCTAAGTTAAATTATTTTAAATATAAGCTGCTTTTAATATTGTGCATGTCCATTCTAATCTTAATCTATGCAGTATTGCTGCACATATAAACATTCACATGAAAATATAAGTATCTGAGAATAAAGATGTGTGTCCTGCAACAATGTGTAAATTTTTTTACTGGGCCGGAATTCATGTAAATAAACGGTAAAAAGATCAAGATTTTTTTTTAATCTCCCATTCTCCATGGAAACTTATTACTTCTCTTCTGGATTCACTCATTTCCAATTTCAAAACTAGGCATAACATTGGAAACAGCTGGAGAGTTGGGTGGAGCAGACCACGCATGGAAGGGATGGGAGATCTGGGATAAGGAGGGATCTGGCTACCCTTCCACTCAATGCTTTTTATTGTTTGAAAATAGGTGTATTCTACTTGATGCACCTATCCTAGAGGCACTGGAAGAACTCTTAAACATTTAGTAATATTAAGAGAACCTAAGTACATCCGCTTTTTCCACAAAATACAGAACTGATGTTCACATCTCTATATACACTTTGTGAGCAAATGATCAGCAAGAACTATGAGAGAAATCACATGGAAAAATCATATTGCTACAATGGGTATATTGCAACTTTTTAGACAGTGTCTCTAAAATCAAAGTACTGTATTTTTCTATCTGCTGTATCTTTATGGTCCACACTATAAATTATATATACACATATACCGATATGATTTTCAATAATCTGTATGGCATTTCCAATAAACATCTTATATGTTTAGTATGCATTCTATTGAACTGTTTTCTGGGTATTGCAAAATAAGAAAACTCCACAGCATAATCCCACTGCAAGCTAAATGGGTTAATTAAATGATTTAAATAATCATGATCATGATTTAATAATTGCAAGATTTATCCTGGAGAAAATCTGTCTGTGTAATTACCAAGACATGATCTGTCTTGAATGCCCACATTTAATCTATAGTTCCAAGGTAAGAAATGTTTATTTCAACAATCTAAATCAAATATTAATGCTATGCTTCACATAATCAGCCAACACAAGTTTCCAATAACAACAGTTAGAAATTTTGTCATTCTGCAGGAATGATTATTCTACTTCAACAGGATATATAATTCTTTCCCCCAACAATTATTCATTATCAGTAACATTAATCACAGCTAATACAAGCAAAGGGATTATTTTAAATTAGTTTTGCTAAAATGCTTCCACGTACTGTTCAAAAATATATCTACTTACAAAATGATTCACCAATTAAAAGAAGGAAGACTACTGCATGTAGTCCATTGATATATGACCCTTTAACTGTGTTTAAAGAACACCATTTGATCTGGATGTTTGAAAATGATTTTCTTGAAAAAAGAAACTTAGCAAGTATTTATATAACTAACATTTACTCATAAAAACTTGTCTCTTTGATATATTAAACAATAATGAAAAGTTTATCCAGTTACTAAATTAGGTCTGAAATGCCAATGACAGATTTCTATAAGGCCAGATATCCTATAAGGAAATTTTACAGACACATCAATAGCAAATAATTCACATGCTGCTTGATATTTTATTAACAGTTGCTCCCCTATCCCCACCCCAATTCCTACTAACAGACATAACGTGCTGGCTGTCCTAGATGGAGTTTCAGCATTATTTAAATATATGCAGTTAAGCTTTTAAAACAGATTTCCTAAATTCATGATCTCAAAGGTTTTTCTTTTAACCTCTTATGTTATCAATGGTCTTAACTCATGATTTATGGCAAAAACAAACCTCTTAAAATATTCGCTGTTTAACAGCAGAATGAGCAAATTTACAAAAGCATTTTCTTCCACAAATAATTAACTAAAAATATCATTCAAAATGTGACAAAAGATTTTCAAATGTTGATCCAATTCTGTGTTAAGAAAAACTGACAAAATAATGAATAATAAAAACAGAATATATATATACTTTTAGGTACACTGAAATAAATAGCAATATCAATAGCACTTACACCTATATACCACTTCAAAGTGCTTTTACAGTCCTCCACTAAGTGGTTTACAGAGTCACCATATTGCCCCCAACAATCTGGGTTCTCATTTTACCAACCTTGAAGGATGGAAGGCTGAGTCAATATTGAACCTGGTAAAAATCGAAGTCAGCACAAGTAGCCTATAGTACTGCATTCTAACCACTGCACCACCATGGCTCATATGCTTTCCTAAACTCTCTGCATTAGATAGTATATTACTGTAGTAATTCAGTAGCTGTTCTATTTCATAAAGTTTTAAAATGCTTCTGAAATTTTAAAGATATAAGAGTAACAATGCATACACAAACTTCCATATGCATATATGTGTGTGTGTGTTTGTGAATATCAGCAAAATATCAGCAAAAAACAATCTATATATACACACAGAGAGAAGGGGGAGAATGCAATAGACACTAGTAGGCTTATAAAATATCAGCTTAAAGTAGAGAAACAAAATTGAAAATACACATCCAGTTTGACAAAACAAAAGGTATCTACTATTATGTAACTGATTTCAGCTGCTCTGCAGTTAAGGGGTAGAATTTAAGGTGTTTTAGCCATTGGGCCTAGGACATGCTCTTTTGCATTCTCTTTTGCAAAGTTTTTATTCAATTAAAACTCCCATTCTCTGATGTGACAAAGTCATTATCATTTTGAAAAAGAAAATTAAGAAATGTGAACAGTTTCAAAACAAGATAAAATGGCTCAGAACAGAACTCCTAGGTGTTTTTTAATTTCATTTTCCTAAAGCCAGTGCTGATTCAATATTTGATCTGATTTTTCAAAACCACTTCTTTTCTTCTTTTGTCTAAACAATGATGGCCAAAAAATAATAAAAGACAAAGAAAGGATGCAAATCAAAGCCAGTTTTTAAGGTTTATGGAGTATGCAGCCCCTTAATTTGGTCCACAAGGTACAATTACCTTAAGCTTCAGAACTAACACTAATGGAAAAAATCTGTGGTAGCAAATATGTGATGTCACAACCATCATTTTTACAACTTGAAGCACTTTCTGAATACCACAAAATCTCTTCCTGGCCTGAAAAGTAGCAAGGAGGCAAAAAGGAATGCCAAAACCACTGTCAGTAAAAGGACGAAAAGTATCTGCAGTGTGTCCCATGGATTGCAAGTATCCACAAGAACCATCAAGATGGGAACAATGCTGGAAAATGGCCAGTGCGGTTATGCAAGTCTTTGCTAAGTCATGGTTTGGGGGTGGGGTTTGTGTGGAATTGATGCAGAGGACCATAAAATAGCTGACCTTGGGAGAAGGGACCATGAGGCTTAGATTAACAGTAAGAGAAGGATGCTACAACAGGAAAAAGTAACAGAGGATTTGCAGAAATAGCTGTCCACAAAACAGGACAGATTCAGCACAGGTAGAGGGATCTGAAGGAAATGGGACTTCCAAAATGGGTTACCCAATGAGAAAGATCTCATTTACAGACAGCCAATACAAAAAGGACAGTACTACATTTACAACTACCATGTAAGCCGAAATGCTTTGATTTGATCCACTTTTGGCTAGCTCTGCACTCTTGTATAAGAAGAGGCAGCCCCCAGCAGAACCAGCTACCAATCTTGTAGCAAAGGCTTCCGGTATCCATTTCACCAAGCTTTTACCTCACACTTAAGCTCAGTCTGAGATTTGATATGCTTACAAAGGCTCATGAGAAATCAATTTATAAGTAACCGATCAGTTGAGGACAAAACATTATAAGGAACAGCTCAGACCATGCCAGGCTTATCTGATCTAGTTCATAGGCTAATTGCAAATGAAAGACTGAGCAAGCAGGTATATAATGGTGGTACAGCTCATTATAAAACATCAGGAAGAACACAGGAAGCAGTCAGGCAATAGCAACAATACAACAGATATGGGAACTTGTATATACACATTACATTTCAAAGGGATACAGATGGCACTACAGTACTTACTGACAATGGCCACCAAGCTACAAATGAAAGGATATAGCAACATTTCACTGTGAAGCTATAGCCTTGCGAATAATTTTTCTAAAGGCATGGGAATTAGTCAGATTATGATATTTAGCTTCAAGCTATCCAGAAGGCCTGTGATATGGATGGGCTAATTTAGACAAATGTCAATGATTCCAGTCTTCTCTCACATAATGCTCTATGGGGCCACAAGGTGAACATGCACAATTAACCAGTTTTAGAAACATTTGAAATAGTTTGATTCATTCATCATAGTTAACATTAACAACAGTTAATACTAAACAAATTTCAAATGTTCATGAACCTCCTAGGTACTGGGATGGTACTTCTACTCTTCTTTCTAGGAATATCTGTTTGAGAATCCAGGCAATCTTTAACTTAAGTTTGGCCAGGAAGATTCAACAACTGGTTTCAGAGTCTTCAGGAACTGCACTGATCTTTTCCTGAGTTACATCTTATGGGCTAACTTAAGGTCTGCATAGTCCTTCTAACGGAGTAGTATATAACTATACAAAATTTGGCCAAAAAAAGTGAAGCACTTGCATGATCACTGGAAGTTTACTTTGAACTTGCAGAAGTTTGGCTCAGTTCTAAAAGTGGCCCAATTGTCAAAAATGTCATCAGAATAACCCTATCCCTTCATAAAGGGAAACACAACCATGAAGCCTTATTTCAGTACAGTAATGAAGACAAGATAATTGAATATCGGCTTTGTTCTGATCAGGACCACTACATTAAAAAAAATTCTAATCTCTAGTTGAGAAGAAAGCACCTTGAGACGTCGGCAGAGTGTACGTAGTTCTTCACTATTTAGAGCATCGATTCTGCGGTGATACTCAGCCACTGATACTACCTGAATATGGAGACAGGAAGACAATAATTCCACTCACAGTTTTAAAATAAAAATAAAACAATATTAAAAAACAACAACAGAGCAGGGCAAAACAAAGGGTGGGGAGAAAGAAATTGACAATGAAACAAAAATAAAAGTAACATTCTAATGATATGCAGCACATATATAAAACAAATAGACATACAACAGTCAGAATTTACAATAAAATAATCAAATAAATTTGTATAAAATAAAAACAACCTGCTAGGTAAACATATAAGCATGCAAATTAACGGACTGTTTCCTTACATAAATACCACCTGATGTTTTTACTTAGGGAATAATGCTAATTTATGAAAAAGAAACAGAAAACAGGCCTTGTATAAAAGCAATTATTAAAAAAAGTGCAGAAAAAGGAAACTAAGATTATCAAATGATTGGAATAATTTTTCTGTATGAGAAAACTGCCATATTTGGGTCTCTTTAACTTACTAAACAGCAAATAAAAGAGGACATAAAATCATGTGAAGTATGGATATGGTAGGTAAGTCAAGCCGGACAACATGAAATCCAGCATAAACACATCTCAATGAGTTAAATTGCAGATTAATTCCATTATGCATTAAAAGGATGACTAGTATTAGATTAATGTATAAAGGACAATTGCATTTCAAACTTCAGACAGGTATCTCACTATTGTTGAAATACGGTACTAAATGTGACACATGTGATATTTACATTCTGGGTTACGATAACCACATTGTCCATTAACAATCTTGTAAGGTGCTATCTTATTAATCATTGTTTATTTCAAAAAATCAAATGTCTTCTAGGGAAATTTATAGACAGATGCAGTTTACAACCATATTTTAGGCCTCTAGAAAAATAAGGAGTAACTGTAAACAATAGCCAGTAAACATTTAATATCTGCCTTATTAAAATAAATAAACTGTATTTTATTGTTGAAACATGTGTTATGTAAATTGTAAAAAGAAGTAAGACAGAATGAATCCAACTGTATACAACAGCATGGAGCTAGCCAGATCTACGCTGTAATGGATTCATATATTGTGAGATGACTTTAATATGCATTTACAAATTAAAACGTGGCAAAACAGACTGTATGCATATCATTAGCAAGTAAAGTAACAATAAAACAAAGGTAGAAACGCCTGGACATTAAACTAGTTCCATATTCATTTGACACGCTCCAATTGTTTATCAAAACAAATGGTCTTTTCTGTTTATCAAAACAAAAATTTCTGCAGTCAATAGGCCAGAAAAGAAGTTTCAAGATTTATATATTAAGAACTTTCAGAAATTCAGACCACTGATGTATCTACATCATTTAAAGAGTCATAATTTTCTCACATCTCTAGAATAAGCAGAAGTTGAAACACTATATTGAGGTTTTCAAATTTTACCAGGTTGTTTAAAGAAAGAAAGGATTCCTAGAATATCTTTTCAAAAACAATGGTTTGCCTTTCTTTCTTTCTTTCCCTTAGTCTGTCATGGAACCCCAGGATTCTGCAGAATGTAGACATTTGAGAATTATTTCTCTTTTTTTTTTTAAAAAAGCTCATTATTCTTAAATGTCTACAGGCCCAATATATAATCTCTTACAATGAACAACTTTAACACTTATGTAGTATAGTTAGAGGTGTGCACCTTTCTATATAACACCATTTAATATTTATACAATATATTCTTGCTTTCAGAGTTATTTTTTCTTTGCAGTAGAGAAAAAAGAATTTGAGTGTTCACAATAGCTGTAATGAATATAGATGAAGAAAAAAAGCCCAATCCCAACAAACCCAAAGGGATCTCTACTCATAAGATTTATAATATTAAAGTTTTATAAAAATAACCTTTTTTCAATTACAAGTAGGTCCTCAATTTATGACGATTGAGCTCAAAATTTCCAATGCTAAGTGAAGCAGTTCAGTGACTTGAGCCTGGATTTTTTAAAAAATGATAACCTTATATAGTTTTCAAATGACCAGTTAGGGGCCAATCATTCCAAGTTATGATGAAATGCAGAAAAGCTATTTAAGACCCAGATTGAAATTTTCAATTTTGAGCATTTGGCAACTGGTTCATATTTACAGCTGTTTGCAGCATCCCAATTTGTAATTTACAATGTTTTTATCCAGAAAGCAACATTTACTTCCAGTTTCCAGCAAAATATCCCCATACTGAACAAAGGATTTGCTTAACAACTGCTGCAAATTAGGTCATAAAATCAGGTGATCTCATATGGTGACCTACTTAATGACCATCACAACTTATGACTTAGGAAATATACTCAGAGGAGCAGCAAAGAAATACAATATCCTTTTCATTAAAGCAAAAATATTTTCTGATTAGCATAAATTACTTCAGAATATAAAATGTGAAGTTTTAAAATATTACTAAGTTTTATGACACTGATTGCAAGCTTAATTATGATTCTACATCAAGGACTACCTATCCTAAAAAGGGCAAGGGCACAAATTAATTTTCAATATAACATGTAGCATAAATTACCTCAGAATATAACTTTTGTGATTTTGAAAATGTAAAACTTTGTATTTCTTAGGTAACTTGGTTAAATTTTACTTTATACAAAGTAAAATTGGTTAAATTTTACTTTATGTACAACCACATAATCATTTTGTTAAATGTGGTATTTATGTCAATTATGATGTATTATATATTATAATGATATTATGGAAACTGTTTTCATGTAATGATAAAAAATCCTCTGCCCCATAGTGTGCTAAATGAGGACTTTATTCTGCAATTTTCAGAGTAATTAGTTCTGTGTATATTTAATGTTTGTCTTCAGGAGAGATCACTTGAATGTTAAAGTCCTTAGCTTGGAATCTGTCAGACTAACCCTATTTTTAGTTGGGGGCTGAATTTCAACTATTCTGTCTAGAGCGTTGTCATGAGATGTATCGTGACTTCCCCCCCTTGGCTAAACCGGGTATGGGTGTGGCCAGCGCATGACACATCTGGTCCATGGGCTGCAAATTTGACAGCCCTGGTCTAGAATAACAGAATTGGAAGGAACCTTCAAGGTCTTCTAGTCCAAGCCTCTGCTCAAGCAGGAAACTCTATACCATTTCAGACAAATGATTGGCCAATATCTTAAAAACTTCCAGTGTTGGAACATTCACAACTTCTGGACTAATTAATTGTTCTGTCAGGAAATTTCTTCTTAGACTGAAAAAAAAATCATTAAATGAAAAACACAGAAAATAATTTGAAAAATCCTGGAATTTGGGCATTTCTCAGGGTTTTTGATAGGGACACAGTAGACTATTGGAAAAAGTACCCTATATTTTGGAGTATGAGATGTTACAGAGTATAAGACGCACATTAATTTTCGGGGATGAAAATAAAAAAAAGTCTGCCTCTGCCCACCAGCATCCATCGGTATTCATCTGGCTAGTGTTCTGTAAGTGTGTGAGTCTGTTTGGAAACTGAAACAGTGTTTGCTGTGTGAGCAACAACGAAGGAGACAGCAAGGAGCCTGGGTATGGCTTAGGTCAATGATGGCTAACCTTTTTGCCATCAAGTGCAAAAAGCAGGAGAAACGGGGCAGGGGGATGTTGCCTGCGTGCCCACATCCATAATTATATGCACTCCACCTATTACTTTATCCCTGTGCTCATGTGCCCACCAATGTCTCCGTGTGCCATGTCAATTGTTCTAAAGCTGCATGCTGTGCTGATCTCTAAAACTAAAACTGAAATTTTTCTCCTCTGCTTGTGTTTTGCTTGCTGCTGTTAAGCTGTGACAGTCCTTGCAGCAAATAGTGAACAGCCAGGTCAGCTTCAGCACATTATTGCAGCTTGATTCAGCATAAGCAGTTGATTGGCGGGTGGATTGGCCTCCCGATACACCCCAATCAGCTGTCCCAGGCTGCAGGGATTGCCATAGACCATTGCCTCCTCCGTGCCTCGCATTTTTGGCTACATTTGGTATATGTAGTACACCCAATTTTTTACTCTTTTTTTTTTTGGGGGGGGAGTGCGTTTTATACTCCAAAAAATACAGTATGTCTATATTCATCTGTACTCTGGTTGAGTATCTCCATGTAAGGCAAATATTGCTGCCAATCCTCCATAATAACTTTTTCCAAAGTTGTGCACCAATGACTCTGCAATTTCTTACTGTGCAAAGAAGTAGAGATTATATACTATAAATACACCACAGTTCACAATAATAAATATTTAAGCCTTAGTATTAAATTTATATTCACAGTCAAGCCAGTTTTATTATAATTTTATGGAAATTAGACTTCATTTGCAACAGTGCTTTGTCATCCTCCAGATAAACACTGTAATAGCAATATTTTAAATGAGTAAAAAGACTCAAAAACAGCTAAGCCATTGGCACATAAAGTATCCTAAATGATAAAATCATATGGTATGGAAATAAAATTTAATACCCTGGTAGCCTGAAGAACCACCAGTATTTTGAAGCAGTATGTTGCAAGCTATAAGCTGCAAGAAGATTCAGATTCAAGTTTGGTTCGTCAGGACTCAGTTTTAACCCACAAAACTGCAGTAGTGAGAAAATAAATAGCCTGATATGAATAAACTAGCTAGCACTGCCTGATTTCTTAAACCAATTATAGTATCCATACAATTTCTGGATTTAAAATCAGGCCTAGAATTTTCCAGCTGGCTCTGTTTCCTGACACATGGAGCAGTGAAATGGACATACTCCCCAGTATCACAAATCTGCAGCTATTTTTAAGAGCAGGAAGAACCACTGGACCAGCCAGCCATTTTCATTTTTCACCTGGCTCCTTTCCTTTGCACTATCCCACAATTATGCTAAGTACATTCCTGCTGATGTTTTGCACTCTCTCTAATCCTGCATATATAAAATGGCAACTGATGTCACTCTTGAAAAAGCAGTAATTCTCACCTCTGCCAGATCAATAAAAAATGTTATAGGGAAAGATGCAGGTATAGCAGAAAGAGGTATCAGTGCTTTATGTGGCAAAATATGCGATATGGTGATATCTTAGTTATTAGTTAGTTATTTTGCACCAGTTGTGAGTGCACTAGGACACTCCAGGAGCCCTTCTCCTCTTCCATTGATCTAATATTATTTTCTTCCACTGTTTACATATCATTAAAAATAGCCATTGTATAATTTATCTGACAAATAAGTATGGGCCAGAGATTCTTATAACATTTTATCTAAATATAAGCTCAATCCTGTTCAGATGTATATTTTAAAAAAAATAGTGAGATATATACCATTGAAAGCAGAAGCCTTAGTAGATTTATATAATAATTATAATAGTAATAATTTTGTATGATTTAATATTTTTTATTTCAAATATATCCAAAATTTAATTTAAATTAATAACATGGCAGCTACATTAAACTAAATAAATAATTACAGTCCAACGTATACAATGTCAGTTGTTTTTCACTCTCCTAAACAATTCTACATTTTTTTTCTATTGGAGACTTTAAAATGCTATTTGGGAAATTAAATCAATTTAACTTTACATATTTACAGTTTAAGAAGTTACCAGACTAATTTTATAAAACTGAGATGAGATTGTTGATCTTAATCTGCTATATAGAAAATATGTACAATAGCGATTTAAAAAGCCAAAGTTTCATGTGTGTAATTATTGCATAAGCAATATATAATGCCAACAATCCTGTTAGTCAATGCTTATTCTAAACAAGTTTTTTTGAGCTTTCAAGTTGAAACTGGAAGAAACAGCTTTCTGAGTTGGTTTAGTAAACTGTCCTTGAAGCTACTTCTTTCTGCAAGATCTTTTAGCACGCTGTACTAAAACAAGTCTTTTACATTTGGTGAGTTAAATCAGTTATTTTATAATATAAGAAATCATTGAATTTATAATATAACTTATAGTGGTATTCTGCTATCAGTAAAGAAGGAACACATTTTGCACCATATGAAATGGGTAAGAAGTTACTCAGTTTACAATACATAGCCATTTCTAGTCTTATATTCCTCTAACTTTTAAAACAGTATCTTCTTATCCTATTTACAGTTCATATTATGCCTTAAAAAGAAGAACAGAACATACATGGTACGGCCTGAAAAAATACCCAGGAAACCTTCAGCTCATTGCTATTTCTTTTCTTACATAACCAAATGAGAAAAAAACTAAACTTTTAAAATTAATACTGAGAGACTGAAAAACATGTATTTCTGGTTAACATGAAGCAATCTACTTCACAGAATTAGAACTTAATTAGAACTGCAGAAAAAAATTGCTACCAACCTGCCTTTCCATTGAAGACCTGTACACTGCAGGAGTCAAAAAGAGGGCTGTGAAAATATTTACAGACTCCTGACATCCTGGACATAAATTGTTTCAGCTCCTAATCTCAAAACGACACTATAGAGCACTGCACACCAGAACAACTAGACACAAGAATTTTTTCCCAAACTCCATCAGTCTGCTAAACAAATAAGTCCCTCAACACTGTCAACCTATTCACAACGTCTCCACTACTATTAATCTTTTCATCTTTCCCATCATCCATCTCCTTCCATATATGACCGTATGTCTGTAACCTTGTTGCTTGTATCCTTAAGATTTATATTGACTGTTTCCTAATACAATTTGATTGCTTATCTATACTCTATGATTATCATTAAGTGTTGTACTTTATGATTCTTGATGAACATCTTTTCTTTTATCTACACTGAGACCAAGACAAATTCCTTGTGTGTCCAATCATACTTGCCCAATAAAAAATTCTATTCTATTCTATAGTTTCAGAGGCTATCTTTCATATAGGGATCTTTCAATACTAATGAAAAAATGAAGTACTGTTTCTAACTTCACTTCCATTCACCATCAAGTCACCCTGGTGCTCTGCTCCCCCCAGCAGTCCCCAAATGCCTCGACCATGCTCCAAAGAGTGCCCCATCCTTTCAGAGCAGCTCAAATACACAACAGAAATAAGTAACATTTACTATGCTATTTGCCAGTAGCATTACACAAACATAACCAATACACTGAAGCAAATGATACATAGATAACTTAATTGTTGAAGATGAAAAGTTTCACAAAACACATTGGAAGACCTAAAATTTCAGTTTGAAGTATACAGTATTTAGAAATGTGATGCCTCATTACAGAACTCCTGTCCAATATTCCAGACAAAGTTTTGTTCTCCTTTCTGGGAGTCAAGAGAACATGCAAGCCACAGAAGTAGACAGACATTAACCACAGCTGTATTATATTTGCATTTGTTTAAAAAAAGACTCAATAGTATATAAAACATCCTGTGTATCAGGAAGTATAAATTCACAGATTATCCACATCTCATATTAACACCCGGAAAGCATGTAAAATCACAAATTATCTTACATTAATACTGTGCCATGTCAGCAATACAAAAGAATATGTAAGCTAGTGTAAGAAACATCCAAAAATATATTTGCCCACGAAATCTACCACAATTACATTGTTTTAAATCAGATCATTTTAAACTACAACTTTTAAATTAAAATGGTAAAGTTTTAAACTGCAGTTCCTTAATCAGAGATTCTAAAATTCTGATCTATAATGAATATTAAAAGAAAAAGCAGGTATCATTACTGATTAACAATAGCACTATAGTAACAATAAGTTAAATAATTCTCAAAATATTTCTCAAGGAATTACCAAAGTATATTTATTTCTCATTGAATGATGCTTTCTTCCTTTCTTGCAATAGCAAAAATTAGTTCCTTGAAAAAAATCACATTAATTTTAGCTTCATATGAGCATTTCTCTCCAATATATTATCTGCTTTTAATTCCAGGCACAGCAAAGCTCTCCTCGCAGACAGAACATCGTGCTAGTTGCACTGAATTGATTGACAGGATAAACAACTAATGAGTGAGCAGTGTGTTCATCCTGGGGTGTGTCATTACCATGGAAAGCACAACAGAGACGTTTCTATATTCAAGGGAGGTTGCAGTGCACTAAAATGCTTAAAGAGCAAAAAAGTTTAAAGAGACACACTACTCTTTTAGAATCCAATGAGAAATTTATCAGAACTAAAACTTCTTATATTTAAAAATAAAACTAACAATCCTTGTTTACATACATTCAACAAGAAAAGCTTTTCTTCTTATTAATTGCTATTAATGGACAATCTTTATAGTTCAATTATTTTTTTCTGAATGATGAATTCAAATAGATGTAATCTTTCATATTTCCACGTGGGGAAAATAACTCAGCTGATGAGAACTGTTACTACTGCTCTTGAAGTATAAAACAATGCTGCAAATATGCCTTTATACCACCAATCAGACCTAGGGTTCAAAAACTAAGGAAGAACTGTTATCAATGCAAATCTTACTTGATGCAATCATTTTCTTCTGTTGAATTCACTTAATTTTCTTTAATCTGCAATTGTTGTGAACCACAACTCCCAACATATATTACCATTTGTCATACTGTCAAATTTTAGTTCAGCAACATCTGGGGGAACACAGGTTTTATGCTCCAGAATGATAAATGGTATTTAAATCTCCTTAAGTCTAAGGTTTAATTTAATTTTACATATAAAAAGAAAAGTGCCATCTCCTCTCCCACCCAGAGCACTCTCTGTGGGCAGGTATGTTGTGGTCCGCCAGGAGCCTGCAGGGCTAGCAGCGCAGTCGGACAGTGAGGAGGATGGGGAGGAACATGGGCGATTCCTGGAGTCTAGGGAATGTCCGGATAAGGACTCTGCATCGGAGGCAGAGATGGAGCTAAGGCCATCTGCGAGTGATGTGCGGAGTCCGGAGCCTCCAGAGTCGGACAGCAGAGGCAAAAGAACAGGAGTCTGTTCCTAGTGACACATGTGCAGAGCTGCCAGAAGCAAGAGTAGCTGCTAAAGCAAAACGGACGACTCAGGAGTAAGGCTAGGAGATGATTAGTCCCTCCCATAAGGCTTAAAAGAGCGGCAAAGGCACTTGGACTCTTTATAGGAAAGCAACATTGCTAAATCTGTCTCCAGTCGGTATTTCTTGTTTCTGAACTTCATGGGGCTTTGTCAAGAAAGGTCTTTGGCAGGGTATCAAAGAAGAGAAAGATCTGTGATAAGCACGAAAGACTTTTTCCAAATGACTTGTTTTGGAATTATTTTGGACTCAGCTGGAAATGAAGTAATTCTCAGCTGTTATAATAAAATAGGTTTGTTTGGAACTAATTGTGTCTTGTAATAGAATAGAATAAGAGTTGGAAGGGACCTTGGAGGTAATCTAGTCCAACCCCCTGCCCAGGCAGGAAAACCTACACCTCTTTAGATAAATGGTTATCCAACATATGACTAAGGATGCCTAGGTCACAACAACGTGGGATGTTGCCAGCTGCTCTGCTGTTTTCCGGCTTGTCTTTGTGGGTGCTGGAAAACAACCCAAAACGCCACAAAAACAGGCATGCGCATGCTGGCCACCTGGTCTTTGGGTCTCCGGTGCTCTAGCATGCATGAAGACCAGCTGTTTGGTGCACATAAGCGTGTGTGAAAACTGAAGACCAGATGGCTGGCATGCGCAACAGCCAGCTGCTCTTTGGTTTCTGGCGCCCCGGCAAATGTATGCACATTTGTTTGGGCACTTGGTGCCGAAAAGATTCACCATCACTGCCCTATACATTTGGCAGCCTCATGACAATGGTAAAAAAAAATCTGTTCCACTTGCTTGCTTTAGAATTTTTCAAGGGGGAAAAGTTCCACAGCCACATGAATTGCATGAGATAATAAAATAATGTGTGCATTATTAAACAGAGATCCACATCTTCTTTAGGACATTAGTTCATATCAATGCATATGCATTTTATGTAATTATATCTTTCCAACAGCAAGTAACAATTAAATTATGATATTCCCCAAACTTGTCATTCACTTGTGCATTGTAATAAAGGCCCCGGGCAATATTTAGAACTACTTCTATTAAGGATTATGAGACAACAATACATGTATTTTAACCTTGATCAAATAAGCCAACTTTATATTCTTCCCTTATACTTTTAACAATCTTTAGTCCCTTCAAATAATGTGTTACACTCAATTTCATTTTTCTTTGTCAAGGTTTTCAAAGCTTTAATGAATCTCTTTTGTAAATCAAATATAAGAAAGTTATCTAGGACATTCTTTTGGTTTGTTATTTGTGTATCCTTTTTAATTATTAAGGAAGTGGATGGTTTCATTTGTTTGTGTAGCATCTTTTTATATATTATTCTTGTAGCCTGCCATTTTTTAAATCCACTTTCAGATCAGGCTAGTGAAACTTGCTCCTTTTTCAGTAGCATCTTTTAAACAGTTTATCTATAGAAGTAGTGGGATACGGTGGCTCAGCGGGTAAGACAGCTGAGCTTGTCTATCAGACGGTCGGCAGTTCAGCAGTTCGAATGCCGTGTAATGGAGTGAGCTCCCGTTACTTGTCCCAGCTTCTGCCAACCTAGCAGTTTCAAAAGCATGTAAAAATGCAAGTAGAAAAAAT